>JAXGGA010000470.1:0-224670 GCA_038373865.1 Uloborus plumipes | reverse complement strand
GTGAGAAGAATGTTGGCATCGTTTTGGCGCTCCCCAATATAGACCGTAATTGTAACGATGAAATGCACAAATACTATCATTTTCTTGTATATTCTTTCCAGATCTACTGCTAATCGAATCACGTTCACTGATATGTGTGTCAATAATTTTCATTCCTTCTTTTTCTAACCATAAGAAGAGTACCTTCCGCCAAAAAATCCTTTAATGTTGGATATAGACAAAGATGAAAGCCTCAAACATTTACAAGACTTAACTGCCTCAATTGCACCTGACATGTCTCCTATGCCGAACGGAATAAAGAGATGTAACAAAAAACGTCGCCTGAACAAATACAAAAATGTAGTTTTTGACGTATACTGAGTATTTTCGGGAATTCATTTTCAATTTGGTTTCAACTGTATAACCATCTTTAGATGCCATTTCAGCTAGTTAGGAAATTGTGATGTAATAGTGCTACAAATAATAGCAATACATATTTTAAAACAGGTAATTGGCCTTTTTTCTCTAACGCCGAAAAACACTCATTTTGCAAAGTTTAGAGCCGAATTATGCAAAAACTGAAAGAGTAGCCATAGGTTTGTTAACAGATTGTGTTTCTGGGACAAGAAAGGCTTCTACTCCAGCTAGTTTTATATCTGGTCACTCATGGTGCAAGAAGATAATGACCCTCAAAGTCATGTGATTTTGCGATTTCTGCAATTTCAGAGTCAAATATTTCAATGTGCAAAATATCAACTGCACATATCTTTATGTTTTTGGATGCTACTTTTTAGTGGGTATTTACTGATGTTTGCACTACAGTGGTACACTGTTGCCACAAGAAGATTTGGTCGGTCAAAGTTGCATAAAAAAACTATTTTTCGTACAACTTTGAGTGACCTCTGACCTTTGCGCCAAGAGTCGTCCACAAATATTTATGTACTTACAGTTAGTGGGGATATAGTAGAACACAAAATAATTGTCAGTTCCACGGTTCACTCCTAAAGCAAAAAGTATTAGTTTATCTAAGTTGACCTGTTTTTATTGAAAAAAAGAACAAAGTCCAACTTTGATCTCCCAAAACAGAAAGAAAAATTTTTTTTTTGCAAAAATAAAAAAACACGTGTTTAATAATTTTAAATAAAGACCATATTCTGAAAATTTCAGCAAAATCAAAAATGTCGAGTTTTTTGACTGCCTGATTCTTAAAAAAAAACAGCTCTTAACCCTTCACTGCACGGTGTGCCAGATCTGGCACAAACCAAATAAACCTTCGTATATTCCTATGATTTTTAGATGCAGTTAAACTGAGCTTTGTGCCCCTTCTGGAACATTGCTATACAGTTTAGTGTGATTTTTATGCACTAGTTAGTTGCACTAGTCTAGGTATTACAGTTCTTGCTTTTGAAAGAAAGAGTGTCTGCATTTCCGTTAGAAGTGTGCTTAGTCATTATTTCCTTTGTTCTAAAAATGTTTAAATACACTTAGTGGAAAATTTGTTTATACCACTTATGGCACAAAACACGTTGTAGATTATTACACTTATCGGTATACAAAGCATATGCTATGTGCTTTGTGCCATATATAATAGAACAAACAATTAAAACATCATTTTTGGTGCACATTTTTAAGATTAATTTTTTTCTTCATTTTTCCTGAACTCAGGGCTATTTAAAAGGTAACAAATGGTTATTTTCATGAAAATATAAAAAATCGTGCAGTGAAGGGTTAAAGAGCAAGAATCTGAGAAACTGACACGTCTAGCATTATGAGGTAATTCATGACCTCTCAGATTTTCTCCCAAAAATTACCAAATGTTTATTATCTTATTGAAAGACCAAATCCAGAATGTTTTGCTCTAAAGTTGAGTTGTTAGTTTTTATGGACCTCTAAAGTTAAAGATGGGGCATCAAAAATTAAGCGGATTTTCAAGACACGGAAATAAAACTCTTACCAGGAACTGTTTAACTCCAATTTTCTTTTTATATATGGAATATAGAAGGTTGAAACTTTACAAAATGAATGTTAAATTTGTGGTAAGTTGTTGTCGTAAGGTTAGTGAAGGCCCTCAAAACAAGGCATTTTTGACGTTTTTTAGCGTTTTTGAGGTCCAAAAACAGCTTGTACATTTCAGTTGGCACGGCAAAAGTAGTGTCGTTTGAAAGACCAGTGTAAGAACTTTAAAATAATGTATTAATAACCGAGGAAAGTTCAACGTGCTTTTAGTTGCGTAAGGCCGAAATATGAAAAATGTCATATATTACCGATATTCAAACGGTCATAACTTCCTAGCCAACAACATATTGAAATATTTTTTTGCCAATTTCATACTCTATTCTTTGTCTTAACAGAACAGTTGAGTCCTTTGAGGCGAAATGTGAAATTTTTTTTTTACAAAAATTGCACACGAAAAAATACATTTTTTGTAAAAAAAATTTTTACATTTCGCCTCAAAGGACTCAACTGTTCTGTTAAGACAAAGAATAGAGTATGATATTGGAAAAAAAAATATTTCAATATGTTGTTGGCAGAGGAAGTTATGACCGTTTGAATATCGGTAAAATATGACATTTTTCATATTTCGGCCTTACGCAACTAAAAGCACGTTGAACTTTCCTCGGTTATTTATACATTATTTTAAAGTGCTTACACTGGTCTTTCAAACGACACTACTTTTGCCGTGCCAACTGAAATGTACAAGCTGTTTTTTCGGACCTTAAAAACGCTATAAAACGTCAAAAATGCCTTGTTTTGAGGGCCTTCACTGACCTTCGGCAACAACTTACCACAAATTTAACGTTCATTTTGTAAAGTTTCAACCTTCTATAATCCATATACAAAAAGAAATTTGGAGTTAAACAGTTCCTGGTAAGGGTTTTGGCTCACAGCAACTTCCATGTCTTGAAAATCCACTTAATTTTTGCTGCCGCACCTTCAACTTTAGGGGTCCATAAAAACTAAACAACTCAACTTTAGAGCAAAACATTCTGGATTTGGTTTTTCAATAAGATAATAAACATTTGGTAATTTTTTGGAAAAAATCTGAGAGGTCATGAATCACAGGCGTGACACTCTCTCAGATTCTTGCTCTTAATATGAAATCGACAATCAGCGTCAAGAGTTGTATAAATTTTTAATATAATCTTAGTACTTGTTTTAATAATACGAATTAAGTAATATGTTATTTAATTAGTAATATGTAATTAAGTAATTTGTTAAGTAATACGAATGTAATGGTGGCTAAATGGTGCTGTTTCATGAGTTGTAGGACTCTATGTTAAAAACTGATTTAATAGGTCGTAAGTAGGAAAATATTTGGTTTATAAACACAAATTCTGGTTCTGAAGTACAGAAATTATGACCAACGACGCAATGTGCATCTATAATCATGCTTTTTGTTTACTTACTTTTGAGGCCACTTTTGAAATGACTACAAGAAATTAGAAGAAGCCGCTTCTTTCACGAATGAGGTTATAAACAAATAAATATTGAAAACTTCCCAATTTGATTAGTTAGAGACAAGTATTTGATCGCATAAAAATGTAACCCATCCCGCATTGGAATTATTTTCTTTCCATAACCGAAGGCAGGTCGAGCGTGTACGGTAGTTTTATGAAGTTTTATAAGAATTTTGGTGAGCCGCCGCCATGTTCTTCGATGCCAAGAAGAATTTTAAAAATTTCAAGTATGTATTGGCAGATGCTCTGCATAGCGGAGCCAAACCTTTGAGCCATCATCAGTCTGAAGGCAATCAGGGTTCGATAGCTCGCAAGCTCCAGCGAGCACGGAATGCAGGGAGACTGCATTAATCTTCCCCTCAACGAACTTTCCACTTGCTTAGATAACTTGCTCAAGAATTTACCAATCAGAAACTTCCATCGCCGCTTTAAAAATACATTCTGAAAAAGAAATTAGAGTACGCGGAGGGAACTTGAACAAAAAAGTAGCTTTTGTGGCGTTTTTTCTCGCGCGCCGGAAAACCTTTAAAAGGATAGGCCTCCTCTATGAAAGCGTTATGAGTTACTAAAGGGTGGCTCTTTTTGCTTATTCTAGGGGGTGCTGAAAAGTCAAAGGAAAAGGTCTGCGTGGCGCAGACCCTAAATTAAACTTTAATGGGGGTCATTATTTTAGCCTGAGTCATCACTCTTAACGGTGACTTAGCCCCAATTTGTACCAGGAGTGATGAAGGAAAGGAATTCGTTCAGGGAACAAGTACATTTGCATAGAGTGGGGTTTTCCGAGTGTGAAATTAAGCTCACCCGGTTTCGAAATCCCCTATTCAACACGTTCTCGGCAATTAATAACGATTGTTTGCGTAGCTCCTCCGGCGAAAAGCATACTTATGTCCTATCACGATACTTTACCATCTTCAAATCGCTTCGTTTTTCTTTTGAATAATCTTTTTCTTTTCTACGCAATAAAACTCAAGAACGCACCCCAAATGAGAATCTGCTAATATTCATTTACCATTTTCTGTTGGTCATAAGGGCTTTATACTGAATTTCGTTACATCTCCGACGAAAAGCATACTTTTGTCCTATTATTACGATGCTTTACCATCTTCAAATCGCTTCGTTTTTCTTTTGAATAATCTTTTTTTTTTTCCACGCAATAACACTCAAAAACGCACCCGAAACTAGTATCTGCTAATATTAATCTACCATTTTATGTTGGTCATAAGGGCTTTATACTGAATTTCGTCACATCTCCGACAAAAAGCATATTTTTGTCCTATTATCACGATGCTTTACCATCTTCAAATCTTCAAATCGCTTTTTTTTAATAATAATTTTTTCCATGTAATAAACCTCAAAAATGTATCAAAAAAATAGTATCTGCTAATATTATCATACCATTTTATATTGGTCATAAGGGCGTTACCGTAAATCAGGGTTACTTGGACCCACAAGAGGGCTATTTGAGCCCACAGTAAAATGATAAAATCTGTTTTTGGTACTAGCGTTAGAGACTGCAGAAGGCTTCTACCTAGTGGAGAAACGAGGAACTACGTGCAAGTCTTCAACTAGTAGGTACCAAACCTAGATTTTATCATTTTATTGTAGTGGGCTCAAGTAACCCCCTAGGGTCCAAGTAACCCTGATTTACGGTATACTAAATTTCGTCATAGCTTTTCCGACGAAGGTTTTTCTTATGTTGTACCAAGACGCTCTGCATTAAATTTATTAAAGTCTTCAAATCTTGAAATTGTTTATTTATTTCTATTTTCTTTTAAAAAGCACAACAAATTGATGTCGTTTAATATTAACATGCTATATATATAATATTAGATAATTTATATGTGTAATATTAAATAAGGCATGTTTCATAACAAAAATTTATCTCGTAAATTTTTTATACGCACTTGCCGAGGGAGGACACTATCTCTTCTTTTTCTTTCTTTTATTCATTTATTTTAAAGAAATCGAAATACCTTGAATTGAAACTTTTTTGCGTTTTGTATAATTTTTGCATTAAAATTTGTTTTAGAGTTTCCTTTTTTTCGTTAAATAAGCAAACGGTGCCCATATTTTACATAATCCTGATGCTGGGAATTCCAAAATTTTGTAGGAATTTTTCAATAGTACATCAGAGAATAAAAAAACAAAACAAAATGGCAGTAACAACAGCAAACAGAAAGTAAAAAATTCATCATCATGATATAAATCAATAGTATATTGTAATAGAAATGCGTCAACTTAGATGAATATATATTTAGAAGTCCCATGTGCCTTTCTTGAAATCTTGGGTTTTATGCATGCTGTCTAAGTTTTTGTCCTTTTGTTGCTGAAGCCATTAAAAGACAGTAAAAGCGAAACATCCGGGACCTTTCTTTTAATTTATTTCCCTGCATATCCCACTTGAACTGAAGTCGTATTAATAGATTTCCAATGAAATAATAATTATGCTGCATTAATATAAACAGGTGTCGGTAATTACAGTCAAGTACGTCCGTGTTAATAAGGCTCACAAAAACCGAACTTACAACTCCCAAACGACAACAATAGATAGTATTGTTTTTCCATATTCTGCGCTAATTACGGAAATTTATTAGCCCTGTATCGCATTTTGTTTTAATTACTCGCTGTTCAACCCCCTAGAGGATTATCGCGAAGGGATTTTTTGCGCTTTTTTTGGCTCTAACTTGCTCTTTTGTTTTCCCGCCAGTAATGATGCTTCTTGAAAAGATATGAAAATAGGGCCCAAGTATACGTTCGCCATTACTGGAAAGGGATTTCGGGAGGGAAAAACTGCAAAAACTTCCTGCAAATGACTGCGTGTTTACCCTAATTGACAAAGGTTCTTTGGGGTGAGCTACTATTGGTTTTTCACTTTCCTTATTTAACTGGTTGAGTTTTTAGACATTCTCATGGCTCAACTTTTGTATTAGTTGATTTCTTTCTCGAACATCTTTATGGAAAAAAGTAAACTTTTACTAAGTTTAAATTTAAATTTTGAGTGAATATTGGATATTATAGAGCAGATATTTTGAGTTTTCTCAAGAGTAATTGGCGCTTTTAACTAGGGATGCACCGATTAATCTGCAGTACCGATTAATCTGCCATAATCGGCCACTTTAGCGATTATTAACAATCTCCAAAATTTGGCCGATTTATCGGCGGGAAAAAATATGCCTTAGATATTATTTTTTAAAGTTTAATTTCACCAAGGAACTATGATAAATAACTTTATTAACAGAAAATAAATGTAATTTTCTGCAATCCTTCCCAAGTAGCACACTTCGTTTTTTAAAGGTTGTAAAATGGTTATTAACGTTGTGACAACGGATTAAAAACGTTTATAAAACGTTAAAACGTTTTTTGTGCTACCTGGGTTACGACAACATGTAGTATGAAAGTGTACAGAGGTAAAACAAAACGAATAGTTCATGCAGTGCATAAAACTGAATTAGATATTAAAAGATGACCCTCACAGCTGATACAAATGACATTAGTAGGAATAATCAAGTTCCTGAATTTTTAAATTGGAATGCGAAAACATGAGTTATAACCAGTCAAATTTTGCCAATCAACCGGTGGAAAAATGTTTTGAATAAAACTACTTTCAGCATGCCTTGAACTACGATGAATAAATTTATTAAAAATAAGTAAAACATGTAGTGCGGAAGTGTAGTGAGTAAAAGCAAACAAATAATTCAAAAAAAGAAAGATCTAAACATAATCTCACAGCTGATATAATTTTTTAAAAAATTAATTTTCCCATTTTGAATAAATACACACACACATAGACAATGTTGCCTCATTTTTCGGGTGCCGATATTTTGCTCTTTAGCATAGTGCTTTTGAATAACTTTTAATTTTCAAAGAATAAAAATCTTAAATTAAATGGCAACTTATAACTGAAAAATAAATTTAAATTTAAAGCACTTTTAAATTAAAGTGCTCACAACAGCATCAACTTAAATTTTTATAATAATTTTCATGTCTTGTTAACATAGTTAAAAATGGGGACAATTTAACTTTATTAAAAAGAGTACGTAAGTCAATTCAAAGAAATTGAATGAAATTTTGAAATTATTTTGGGAAAATTAGGAACACCGAAAAAGAATAAATTTTCTCCCAGAATCAAATTAGTAACTATTTCTATATTCGGAATTGCAAAAGAAAGAAAAAAAAAAAAAAAACAGTGGTGGTGAAATTGATAGGAAAAAATAATAATTCCAATAATTACTCGGCTTGCTCGATTAATCGGTATTCGGTAATCGGAAAATTTTCTTGTCGGTGCATCCCTACTTTTAACTATATTCTTTTTGAAATGAAAATTCATATAATAGGGGAATGTGGGGCAAAGTGAAATAGCGGGGCAAAGTGAAATGGCAAAATATTTTCACAGTTTGCAGCGCCACCTATCTAGCAATATTTTAACAAAGTTCTTAGACATACAGTCTGTTCCTGTCAACAACTAGACAGATCTAAAGATCAACGAAAAAAATTATGTAAGTCCTTTTCAAAATTTGATACACTTATTGTAATATTCGTGTTTTTTCAAAAATATTTTTTGTTATGATACAATTATAAAAATTTTGTAATTATCGTTTTAAGTATTGATTAATATCTACTGGTGTCCAGTACAATTTATTTCGTTTATATTAAGCGAATTTTGATTGTAAGTGTTCAATGTAATTTGTCAAGTGCAAGTGGGGCAAAGTGAAATAGTTCATTTCGTTTACTTATGCATTGTTTTTTAAAATCACGTACGTATTTCTTTATTTATTAAATTAATTTACATTCTTTTACCTATTAATTCACAAAATGTATTCATTCGGTCACTGATTTTCTTATTCGCTCTTTATTTTATTCACTCATTTATTTTTCTCATAAATTAATGTGTTAATTAATTTGTTTATTTATTTATTCGTTTATTTATTATTAGTAAGTTATTTATTCGTTTGTTTACACGTCCATTTGATGAAAATTACTGTTACTCATAAAATAGAATATTTTTCATTGTAAAAATATTGCATTTTTCACTTTGCCCCATGGTTTTTTAAGGTGGAAAATTTCTACATTTTTTTGAAGGTGCAAAATAACTGCCAAAAATGAAAAATAAATAAATAAATAAAAATCAACGCAAATCTTTATGTACAATAATTTTCTGAACAAGTTTCTGATGCGTTCATTTTGAAATAGGTCAGCTATCTTAACTATTTCACTTTGCCCCTCATTCTCCAACATGTTTCTTGAGCTTTGTATCTTTGTGGTTGTAACAAGAGCATGGATCATGATTACGCTTTAGAAAAACTTTCTTTGGGATGCTTTAAATCAAAATAACCAGAAAAAAACTGTAGTTACATCCCGCGCATTGCATAGTGTTTCAAAATATACACCCATTCAAAATGCATGAATACAATTGTAATGGATCGCGATAGCCTGCACGTAAAAAACATAATATCAACTAAGTATGAAGAAAAGTTAATTGCTTTGAAAAAAAAAATAATATTGTCTGCTATTGAAAAGACGGGAGGGGGGGGGGACTGTCGTATTAAAAATTCCAAGCTTTGAATCAAATTTTAACAAAAATAAAACTTTCAAAGAAAGTTGTCACACCGACAGCAAAATCTCTCAGCGCGATGAATGAAAGCAGTCTAAAAAAAGGAAACCTTTTTCTCTCCACCTCAACTTCTCTCCAGAATAATACTACGTTTATCACGAATCCCAAACTTGTAAGACTTCATCTTATCACCCTTCCGTGGTTTGCATACACAAAACCGCAGGGAAGACTTTCTTTTTGAAAAATCCCTAAGAAATCCGTCAAACTGTCTTCTTAGCATTACCAGCGCGCTGCGCCGGGAAAGATACATTACAGGCTTGATGAACTCTAACCTCGGCTGTGCCTTACACAATGTAATTGCTTGAAGTAGGGGCTTTTGAGACATAGATCTTACGCTGCAGGAAAAGAAGTTACGTGGTCTTCTATGTCTCCTAATAGAGTTTTGCAGCGAGTCAAGACGTGTTAATTATTCAGAGCCCGGGCTCGCTTTTGCGATTTAGGAGTCGCGGGGAGAGTTGACACTTTGCTATTTCTGGAATTACAATGTCTCTTGTTGTGTCTTTATGAAGGCGACTGTAGCTTGAAAAATTAGGCGTTAAGCGGGAGTTAATAGGTACATATCCTTCTTCTCGTGCTTTTCTTTTGTCTGCATTAGTCGTGTACACATTGAAATGGAGGATTTTATTCTCTGTCTCAATGGAGAAGATTGTTTTCCAGAATTTCTTGCATAACGTGTAAGTGACTTTGAAGGAAATTCCGCACTTAGTAAATTGTAATGAATAACTTCGTCTCGACAGCTTCGTGCTGGTGAATTGAGAGACGTTTTTGTTGAGAAATACTTGATGTAAAATAATGAATGTTATTTACTTTGAATTTTAATCCTCTAAAGGTATGAATAATTGAAGGGCTTGGGAGATGAATGGGTTATGTGAGAAAACAGAAATTGCAAGTAATTGATGTTCAAAGTTTTATTGTTGCAGTTGTTGCAGATTTTTTGTTTTGTTTTTTTTTCGGTTAATGTGCGTATGAAATTGGTCTAATGATATCTACTTTTTGATGTACCAAATTTTATTTGCTTATCTGTTTCCATTGCTTACCGTTGTTCAGAGTGTTCATTCTTTAAAATGTAATATAGCCCCTTCATCCTCCAAGCCCTTCAATTATGGAATGTTGTTGAAGAATAGTATTTTAAAGTCAATGGAAATATTAAATTCGTAATAGAAATAGTCTTGTATACACTGAAAGGGAGGTTTTTATCATTCTATCTCAGTAGAAGGATTATTTTTCAGAACTTCTTGCATGACATGTAAGTCACTTTGAAGGAATTTCCACTTTTACTTAATTGTAATAAATAACTCCGTCTCGGCAGCTTGAAGCCGGTTGGTTTGAGTGAAACTTTTCTTTTGTAGTAATTCGAAAGTTAAGAAACACTTGATGTGAAGTTTAAAAATTCTGCTTTCTTTTAAATCTGAATTCCAAAGGATAAATATAAAAAAAAGTGTTTTAAATTTCTGGTTGCTTCGAAAATAGAGTTTAAAGGAATTCGTTCAATTTTTAGGTTCGTTTATTAAGCAAAAAAATTGCTTTTTCTTAAAAAATTTTCTTCAGTGTCTGTTTAGAAGAGTGCATGCACCGAGTAGAAGTAATAATTTTGTAGATAGCATGACATGGCCTAACAGTGACCTTTGCAAAAAACAATCTAATTAATTTCTTGGATTTTGAAAGCCAAGCCATGGAGAGTAGGTCACTGAGGTCTCCACAGTTTTGCATAGTACTGAATGGGTCCGAACGTCTCCAACACAGTGCAGCTAAGATAATTACTAGCAATCGATCCTAAGACTTTCGGACTCAGTCTTTATGAGCACGTATACTCCACTTGTGCTCAGAGGGTATTTGGCAGCATCGGGCTTCGAACCCGAGCCCATTTGATTCCGAGACCTGCGTCCTATCCACTTTCGTTACCCATGGTATAATGCATTGATCAGGAGATACATGCTTTCAAAATTATTCTCAATAAAATTTGAGAGTGATTACAATGGTGCTTGAACTCGAGAACATCCAAATAGAAATTTATGAAGCGAAGCTTTAACATATTTCAAAATGTTCGCGTGGAATAAAATATTCACTTAAAATATCAATAATGATTTATTAATATCATTATAGTCTACGCATATTAATATAGTCTACGCAATGCTACTGATTAAAAAAAATATTTATTTATATTTAACTGAATGGCTTTAATTTTTTATTTTTAAAGCACATTGTAGATTATATGTTAATTAAAATATACTATATTACCCATCATAATATGTAGTGGGACTTTAAAAAATTCGTATTTTTAAGGATTTCTCTAGAAATTAGTAACCAATTATGTCTATAACATGTTTTCTATATATATAGGCTTCTGCTGACATTTCCCAATAAAAGTTGAATCCCCCATGCATTTAGGGGAATAAAGAGAGAGAGGACAAAAACGTTTTTTGACCATAGTTCATCAAAATAGCTGGGAATAAGCTGTAAATTTCAGAAATTAATTCACATATGTACAATTATGTTACACATTTTAGTGAAGGTAGTATTTATATTCCCAAAGATATAAACACTTCTTTCAAAGCTGCCAGTTTCGTTTTTCGATTATTGACTCATAATACGCAGTTTTCGGTCTTTGCAAACCTTCAGCAAAGAGGACAGCATACAAGAGAAATATTACTAAAATTTCAAACAAAAATATAAAAATTCATTAAAATATACATTTAAAGCAATTAATCTTTCCCTGCTCATGCATGAACGACAGCAATTTATAATTATAAAAAATAATAAAGACACCCAAGAGCTAGATCTTTCTCTACTTTACTCTCCAAGAAAGAATTTCGTTCAAAGTGTAACGCATTTTGAGATGCTCCACCAAAAATAGCCATTACCACAATAATACATTTCGCCTACAATCTCAGTTAACAATAAGACAATAAAATAGCTAAAAATTTAAAAAACCACAAATCTAGGTTAGAAGATTCAAAGTTTTGTTAAACCTATTTTACCTACGTTTAAACTAAAATAGTCCTCTCAAAATCATCCCAGCGTAAAGCCGTATTTATGGAAAACGATAAAGAAACCCAAGTACAAATTCTCACTTCCCACTTTATTTCTCGAGAAAGCATTTCGTTCAAAGAGCTAACGTTTTTCTTGTAAATGCATTTTGAGACACTCCACCAAAAATAATCATTTCTTCCTCATTGAATATATTTCCATAAACCGAAACTTTCTAGCTAATCTCCTTCCATTCTGAAAAGAAACCAATTTGCAAATCCTTTTCTTTCCAAAGCTTTAACAAGATTTTTCTCCCTTATTTTATACGCTTCTTATTTATTAAGTGCGAGAAAAACCCTTTGGGGGGTATTGATTGGGTTTGTCGCAGAACAAAGAATATTTATAGGTGGAAAGCAAGCCTTGAGAAAATAGATAAATAACTGTGTTTTTAGGAGCCCCGTGACTATTTTCTTCTTTTTTTGTATATTGGGGGGAAGACGCTGAAAAATCAAACCATCGTGCATTCAGTTTTTCAGTCAACAAAAGGTAGAATTCTTACTTTTCACTTACCAAAACCATTGAAAACTCGATAAATGAGTCCTTTTTTTTTCAATAAAAGAACTCACACAGAGAAATTGAAAAACTAAACTCGCTCTGAAAGATTTTCTCACCCTCAGCCTTAATAGAGAACGCACGGGAGTTTCATAAACTTTCACCACTCCTTACGTATTAAGACCTGATTATGATAAATCGGTTTCACAGAAAAGAAAAGAGGTAACTAAGATTTTTTTAAGTAAGGGGAGAAGGTGGGATTTTAAAAGTAAAAAGGGCATTCGCAGCAGTCGATCGCTTTCTATTTTTTCCCCTTACTTTCCGCAATTTGTATTTTTGGTATCCTACGTACGATCGAGTTTTAAAGAAACTTTTAAAAAGTTATAAGTTTCACCTTTGTAAGCTCTTTCTAGTCTTTTCTGTTATTTATAATTCTTTAACCTAAGTGCGCTTTCATTCAGTAGCCACGCTTGTGAAATACTAGCGGTACCCGCACGGGTTTGCCCATCGTGGAAAATTAAAAGTTCATCTGGTTCTCTTCTATATTTTTAGTAACTTCTGTTATGCATACAAGGGCAGATTCAGGGGGGGGGGGCAGCTCATCCCCTTGGGATAAGAAACAAATTTTATCTGTTACGCAGCTATTATCAATCTTGCTTTCAATAAAGCAAAATTTTATACCTGCATCATAAGTGAAAAATGTTAAATTTTATTTGCTCGAAGAATTTTATAATTTCAATATTAATTGCAAGTAGACAATTTATAAATGGCATATTTATAGTTCTTCTGATAGAAAATTTTTAACAAAATAATTATGCAGTTAATCTAATAGAATATTTAAAAAAAATATTACTTGCTGTGCAATATTGTATGATGTTTTGAAGAAGATTTAAATTTTACATGCCTCGTTTTCTTTCCACTTAACTGATATTTTAATAAGCTATAATACTGGCAACTGAAACTTGAGCCCCCTTACAAAAAAAATCTGTATCCACCCCTATATGCATACAGTAACATTGTTTTTAAGATCTCTTCATATTTTTGACAGATTTAAAAAATTTCTACGGCTATCATTTGATTTCCGTCTATTACGGCGACAACTATTTTCTGTGAGAAAATATCATAAGATAAGAAAAAGAAAAAGACCGGCTTACATGCTTTCATGCTCGCTTGTCACTGAACTGACACATCGCGGTTTCAAAATTTTCGAGACATCTCTAAGTTATCATCAAATGCGTGTTCATTTACAGGTCACTTCCGCCTTATTACTTCTGTAATTTAATTACCAATGTAATTGGTAATTTTACCTTCATCGGGACAAAAGTAGTATAACTTTAAGCTTTGTGTATTTCAAAAATGTTTGTCTTGTTAATTGAATTAAAATTCGTTGGAACAGTTCTGAAGGAAATGTAATATGCATTATTAATACATTCAGTCAATAATAAATCAAATATTAAACTAAGTTGACTCTAAACAAAATACTAGGTAGTTATTTTCTGCTAGAAGTAGGTAAAATTAACAATTATTTAGTATCTTGAAACAATATTGAGAGAAGAAATTAGAATCAGTAGTATTTAACCGATACCGCACAGATAAAAAATTTTTATTTTAAGTGAAACTATATTGTAACTATCATTCATCAATTATTTATACACTACAAGAATAAAATGTTGTTTTACAGTATAATACAGCTAATTTATAGTAATAAACTGTAACACAGCTAGTTTTACAGTAATGAATTGTAAAATTTTAATTTTACAATTTATTACTCTGCATTTTATAGTTTTAAACACTAACCTCTGTTTCCAGTATTACACTAAAAACAAGAGTTTGTTCCTTGCAGTGTAACTTCAACTTTATTCCATTAAAAGTATAAAGTAAGACAAAAAAAAAAAAAATCACAGAAATCAACTGAATAGTAGAAAATGTTTTCAGAGAGGTTTTTGATTTTTTTCCTAAAAGATCAAAGAGAAATTCAGAAAAACGTAATCAAAATGATTACATTTTTCTGAAATTTAACATTGCAACAACTCTTACTAAGAGTAAACTTTGCGCTTTATTGCTTTAAAAAATAATTCACTGAAAATAATTGTATTAAACTAAATAAATAAAAGCAGACAAGAAAAAAAAAAAAAAAAACATATGAAGTTGCGTAAAATTTTTCTGGTTCAAAAATTCCCCGAATGACTGTAAGTGTTTTCAACAACTAATGCAGCGTAATTTGGGCCTCTAACTGCAAATCTATTTTCAATTACATGGTGTTACATTAGTTTTGACAACCATGCTAATTAAAAAAATAATGTATGTAAAAACATATACATATTTTAATTTAAACCTAGCAGACCATCTTTTTTTTCTTTCAACAGTTTTCTTTTTAACTATTTAAACAGATTCACAAAAAGAAGGCATAAATGATGTTTACTGGCATCTACACTGCGATGCAAAAGTTTAGACAAAATGCAAATATGTGAATAAAAAGAAAACTATTCAACGAAATGTTTTCTAATTTCTACTGCAGGTACACAATATGGTCCCAAATACGTGTCTGGAGTTCTTAAAACAATAACTGGAGTCAAATTTTGGATATTACAAAAGACATTTTTTTTACATTGTTGCAAAAGTTTAGACAATAGTCAGGTTTTATGCAAATATCCCTTGAAATGTGATTGGTGGAGGAAATGCGGGACTTTATTATTCATTTTTAAAGTGCAGAGATTGCTGAATAAATAATCAAAATCTCAAAAGCTCTGTAGTTCTCGTGTAAAAAAGATGAGAAAGTTTGGAAGCCGAAATTTGAAAATGAACCTACTTTATTAATTTTTTGTCTTTTAAATCGGCTCTAGTATGGTAGTACATTGTTTTTTACTTTGTGGAGAGCAAATTTAGACATGCGTATCGATCAAAAAGTCCAAGAAAAATTATATTTCTTAAGGATGAAGGAATTGAAAAAACGGCTCGAACTGACGATTTGCCCCTTAATCCTACAAAACTTCAACTTGGGTCGAAAACAGCACGTGACAGCATAAGTAGATGAACAACTGAATCGGAATGCATAAAAAAAACAAAGAATTGTGCTTGAGCCTGTTCTGACAGAGTGTTCCAAATAAGCCAGATTTTATTGGTAAAAGCAGCACAGCATATGATCATTGGATATTTCTCAAGTCCCGCGAAAAGAATTATAATCCATCTAGGCCATCCCAATTTTAATAATTTTTTTCAAAGAAAGTACCATTCATTTTTAGTCACGATGATACATATGCTGCTTTTCACATTAAAATTTGGCTTATTTGGGACACTCTGTCCGAAAAGGATCAGGCACAATTCTTTGTTTTTTTTTCTGCATTCCGATTCGATTGTTCATCTACTTATGCTGTCACGTGCTGTTTTTGACCCAAGTTGAAGTATTGTAGGATTAAGGGGCGAATCGTCAGTCTGAGCCGTTTTTTCAATTCCTTCATCCTTAAGAAATATAATTTTTCTTGGACTTTTTGATCGATACGCATGTCTAAATTTGCTCTCCACAAAGTAAAAAACAATGTACTACCATACTAGAGCCGTTTTAAAAGACAAAAAATTAATAAAGAAGGTTCATTTTCCAATTTCGGCTTCCAAACTTTCTCATCTTTTTTACACGAGAACTACATTTAAGATTTTGATTATTTATTCAGCAATCTCTGCACTTTATAAATGAATAATACAGTCCCGCATTTCCTCCACCAATCACATTTCAAGGGATATTTGCATAAAATCTGACTATTGTCTAAACTTTTGCAACTATGTAAAAAAATGTCTTTTGTAATATCCAAAATTTGATTCCAGTTATTGTTTTAAGAACTCCAGACACGTATTTGGGACCATATTGTGTACCTGCTGTAGAAATTAGAAAACATTTCGTTGAACAGTTTTCTTTTTATTCACATATTTGCATTTTGTCTAAACTTTTGCATCGCAGTGTATGAGAGAGAGATCGTTTCAATGAAATTCCTAAATTTTCTGTACTTTGTTAAATGAAAGATTCCTCATTGAAAGTATATTCACAGCTTAAAATTCAAAACGAATTATCTGGTTTGATCTCGCTACAGATGGAGATAAGGCTCTCCTGATTTCCCGCTTTATCACTAGTTAAATGAGTTTTCAGATTGGCACACTGAAAAAACCGTTCTGAAACGTATTTCCGAAATCTATTAATAAAAACACGCTTATAGATTGCAACTGTTTCCTTTGTAAAGGTTTTTAAATTTTCAAACGTTGGTAAGTCATATTTATCCGCAGTACATTCTTTGAATAAATATGGTTAATTAATTTTTCTAAAAATAGCTCTACTAGTTGATTTTTTTTTTTTTTTGCAAATGTCTCTTATATGCCTTGCTATCGACTTTAAATGATTTATTAGTAATAGGAAATGAATATTACCCAACGCCAATCAAATAAAGGAATGCTTTCTAGAAAATTCACTAAGTCATCAAGCTAAGTATGTTTGATCTTTCTTGTTGATCTTGATTACCCTCACAATTTTTAAAGTCTCAAATTCGGGAAATTTATTTTACGGACACTAAAAAAAAAAAAAGAGAGTTCTCAAATTTACAAATAAAGAAAAGAAAAACGTGCATGAAAACTATACCAGCAAGAAAAATCAACTCAAACTCTAAGCCAATTTAGTTTTATTAGATCTACTATTAACGTTCTTCGCGAAGAGAAAGCTTAATCAAAAACATTAGATGACTAGAAGATGTTTTGGAATCATAGCCTCCCCCCCCCCTCTCTTTCATCTAGAAGACACGGAGAAAATTCTGAGTTTCGAGCTCTGTAAAACCAGTACGCCACTGGTCAGATTTAAAATACAGTGAACTCTCACTTATACGCTGGCCCAAGGGACCAAAGAAAAAAAGCGTATAAGTGAGAGAGACGTATAAGTGAACAAGCCTATTTAAAGGACTAAAACCCAACATAGTTTCCAATGAGAGAATGAATAAGAATGTTTCTTTAGTAAAGGGACATATTACTATGGTTTGGCAATTACTGTAACGTAACTACAATGATAAAAAGAAAACAAAAATTGTCGCATACCTAATTACAAAACGTTCCTTTTAAAGTGATCCATAATAGATAATTGTCCCTCTCCGAACACTAGTTCATGCAGAAAAAAAGTCTTCTGTGAGCAGTAGAGGCGAAAGATTGAAGAGGAAAGTGAAGAAACATGATTATTTTTTAAAGGAAATAAATTAGATGTTTGACATTTTACAAAAAATTCGGCCCATAAGTGAAATATTTATCTTTCGAGAGACGCATAAACGAATGATACTATCATTATTTGCTATGGAATGTGCTGGGACCATTAAAAATCGTCGTATAAGTGAAAAGGCGCATAAATGAGGCGGTGTATAAGTGAGACTTCACTGTACTCCTCAAAATAATCGTCAGATTTTAAGCTACCATGATTGGAGCATCAAGCTGAACTTTTTGCATAAAAAGTCTGAATCTTTCGAACATTTCAATACTGCGATATTATTTTGCATTTTCAAAACTTCGCTACTGAGCTTGCGTCACTTTTAAATGGGAGCAGTTTTAGAGTGAAATTAACATCCTTTCTGCATACACTGCAAAAAATATGCTGTTTTTGCAGTATAATACAGCTAATTTTATAGCAATAAATTGTCAAATTTTCTAATTTTACAGTTCTGACTACTTACAGTAATAAACAATAATAAGCAGTGAACTTCAGTAATAAATACAGTCGAACTCGCTTATAACGAGCACGAAGGGACCGTAACATGTTGCTCGTTAAATCCGAGTGCTCGTAATAAACGGGTCCTTATGGCCGGCGTGCAACCAGAAGGGGTGGGGGCTTGGGAGGTCAAATAATTGAGTTTACTTATAATTTAATTAATACTTACTTTAATTACATCAATTAATTTAATTAAATACTGTTCCTTATTTAATGACAATTACTCTCTCGCTCCCCCCCCCCCCCCCAACCAGCAAAAAGTTCCTGGTTGCGCTACAGTCTTAAAAATGAGAAACAATAAACGGAAAGAAAAATAAAGAAAAAGACTCTTACCAAAACATTTATTTTTGTTGGACTTTTTCATGCAAAAGTATTGAATCGCAGGGGGGAAAAAAAGATAAGACAGGAATAAGACTAGAAAGATGAGAAAAAAAGACTGCGAGACAGAAAAAATTGCTCGTTAAAACCGGGTCTTGCTCGTTAAAAACGAATTCTGTTCCATAGACTTAACATTGATCCAACCAAATATTCTCGTTTCCCTCGTTAAATCCGAGTTCTCGTTATATCCGAGCTCGTTATAAACGAGTTCGACTGTAATAATACAGTAATAAACAGTAAAAAAAATTAAGCAGTAATAAACTGTAAAATTGTTAATTCTGCAGTTAAAAACTGTAAAATTGCTAATTTTACAGTCTGTGCATTCTAGTTTTAAACCGGAACCTCTGCTGCCAGCATCATACTGTTGTTTTTACAGTGCAAAACAGCTAATTCTATGGTGATAAATTGTAAAATTTCTAGCTTTACAGTAATAAACTATAAAATTACAAATTTTTCAGCAATAAACTGTATAATTACTAATTTCATAGTTTATTACAGTACATTTTCCAATTTTAAATTGAATCTCTGTTTCTAGTATTATACTGTAAAAATGACAATTTATTTTTTAAAGTGTATTGACGCGGTCAAAAAAGATTTTCTTTTATTTTCTACCCTTCCGGATGGCCACTCCCGACCTCGAAAGCCGGCAGGTAAATATAGCATTGGTATCAGACACGTTGGAGCACCTAAACCACGGGTGGGTAACCTTTTTGGCGAGTGGATGCCGCCTTTTAATTATGCAGTATCAAAAAAGGCCGCTAAAGTTAATACAATTATAAAATCAACTTTTAAGTAATTACTGTTGTCTTCGTATAGTTCTATGCTATTTCCGGATACAGAAATGATAGAAAAAATGCATTGTATTTTTATCAATGTTTACTGTAAAAGCGCGTATTTCCGTGAATATTTAATTTTAGCAATTTTCGTGCACGCGCAGTAATTGCGATTCTTCAAACGTGTCGCAAAACCTTTTTCTGCTGCGATTTTTCTACTTTAGATTCCGTTCATATAAAATTCTCGGAACTTACAGCTTGCAAAATTTCCATTCACTTTCAATATATTTTCATGTTATTTAGAAACATGTTAAATATTTTGAAAATTTTCATGTGCCCGCGAGAATTATTTAAATATGAGGTGCGGCCCTCGGGCAGAAAAAAAATGGGCACTAAACAGTTCCTCAGAAGTCAAAAAACTGAAGATTTTTGTTTTTGGAAAATGTGGAATAACCACAGACATCCTATTATGATGCATAATTCTTGTCGCCGAATATGCGAAAACCTGTCATTATTTTCGAATAAAGGTCTCCCAACGAAACAACAATACCACAGAGGATCCCCCCCCTTTTTTTTTTTTTTTTAAATTTGCGCATAACAATTTCTAAAGGCTACTATGGCTATTACGGAATTATTTCTTGGAACCTATTATTTCCACTTTCCCACCACTTGCAAAGTAAACATACTCAGTTGGATTCAACTTCTGCACTACTGAAATAATAAAAGTATGGCTCTTATTTAGTCTACAATCGACTCGGTCATTTCAGGATTCAATGAAGCCATATATTTTCCACTTTCCCACCAATTGCAAAGTAAACATACTCAGTTGGATTCAACTTCTGCACTACTGAAATAATAAAACGATGGCTCTTATTTAGTCTACAATCGACTCGGTCATTTCAGGATTCAATGAAGCCATATATTTTCAAGCTATTATAAATTTTATTTTAAGAAAATGAGCTGGAAGAATATGCTTTTTTTGCTATATTTAGAAATGAGAGGTTAGAATATGCCAAAAAATTTTCCCACACTTAAACCTCTTCTTTCGTCACGATTGGTATTCTGCCGTACCAAGCCCAAATGTGGTGTCTGCAGTCGTGCACGCTGCGATACAATGCTAACTGAGATAAAAACTCCTTTAAAGTTTCTGGCGCCACCATGTATTTTGATTCAGATAGATGAAACTTTTTCAGATTTTTTTAGAAAATATTTCCCGTTCTCAAATGACCATAGAACATTGTATTTAGGTAAAATATATCACAAAGAGCCCCCTGGTGGCGATAACTCAATTTTGCTAAAAAGTGCAGATACGACTTTTGTGCTTAGCCCGGTAGTATTCTCTTTAGTTTTCTCTTTTTTTTTAATCACGAAACGTTCAAACGAAAATAGCAGCTAAAGGGCTGAAGAGTTAGGTGAAAAAAAAAAAAAAGAAGAAAAAAGCATCGTTAGTTGTTTCTTGGAAATAATTACATTTTTTTTTTAAATTATTTCTCGGCAGCTTGCCTTATTTCCTTAAAAAGGCTTCTCATCAGTAACGTACGTAGACCTAGGTGTGCTCCATAGTAAGATTTGCAAATGCTCATTCCCAGAAAAAAAAAAAAACAGTGTAACTCATAGTGATATTTTTCTAGATCGTGCGCCCTCAATCCTTGTTTGTCCAATAGATTTTTGTTATTGCATTTTTTTGAAATTTATTTTCATTGAATATATTCAATTATCCGGAAGTATTGTATGTCTTAATGCTTTTTTGTTTTGTCATTGAGTATTTACAAATTTTTAAAGTGTCTCTTCGTTTCACAAAATACTTTCGATTTCTGTTTTTTAGAATAATGTGTTAGACGAAGAAAATGCTAGATGACGGAAGAAATTAAAAATATCTGGGATGGAATTACCATCTGATGTTGAAACATCAGAAGAGGAGAGCCGTTCTGACGAAGATTTAGCAGAACAAGATTATCTTTATCTCTTATTTATTTCTTTGTGTTATTCAAAAAGAGAACTGCTTTTACCAATACCATAATTAATTGCATAAACATATATTACTTTTCATTTATATTTAATATTTTCTTTCTTCATATTAATGGATGTAATAGGTAATGTAATAAACATAAATCTCGACCGGGACTTTAAAGTCCCGTGTTACAATAAAAACAATTACAATAATCTGTGTTATTACAATAAAAATAATTATTGCAAATAAATCTCAATTTTTGTGTCTTTCTACAGTTAAATTGAGCATAAAAAATATATTGCACAAGTTTTCTAAAAATATCATAATTTGGGACATAAAGGGACACATTGGACACATTTGGACACATTAACCGCTGGCCTGATTATCCCGAGTTATCTCGGGCTCGTATGAGTTGCAGGTAATTATTATCCCGAGAAAACTCGGGTGAAACTAATTGATTTTACGCCTATAAATAATTAAAAATTTAACTTGAAACCTACATATTTTATTTGTATTGCTTCATTTTCTTGTATTTCAAAATTAAATTTAAAAAAAATGTGTGTGTGTGTGTTTTTTTTTTTTTTGCAATTTTTTCCAAAAAAAAATTCGTAAGGGAAGTGGTTAATTACATATTTAATCAATTTTTGTGTTTATACAAGGGTAATAATTTTTTAAAAAATTATTTACGGGTTATTTTTTTTAAAAACTTTGTATTTAAATGCCGCTTCAAATGTAATTTAAAAGTAGAAATATTTATAATAGTCCATTTTCCGCATTTAGAAAAAAATCACAATATTTTGCCCTAGTGATTTTTTTTTTTAATAGTTAGTCAAATTAACATGTTATTACTACATATCACTATTTTCAGATTTTATAATTATTAACTAAACTAGCATATTGCAATAATGAGTAAATAATTTTAAAATCCGATAAAAACTAGTACAGCACTCGTTTTCATTTCTGGCTTGAAAGTAAATAAGTAATCCCTATCATCCGTGGTCAGATTATCCGCTGTTCGAATTATCCGCGGGTCTTTCACATTTTTGTGTTCCCTTCTTTTATGGTTATGATTTACTGCATGTAAAAAAAGCGAGAGCGTTATTGGTCGGTTTTAGCTTTTGAAGATTTTTTTAAAATTTAATGTTATAATTTTCAACTGTAGTTTGAATGTATGTGTATCGTCTTTTTTAAGCCGTTGCATATACTAGGTTCGTTTGTTATTTATTTTCTGATTATCCTTGGCATTCGCTTATCCGCGGTTACCGTGGTACCCTTTTCTACGGGTATATGAGAGTTTACTGCAGTTGGATCAAATTTCACAACGCGAAGCTTCTCTTAATCCGTGAAATATTTTCAGTTCCGTAGGAGCCTCACATATATCTACTAAACGTGGTTCAAATACCAGTTTTACAGCAGGGTTGTAGACTATTGTTAGAGGGCGTTTTCGTCAAAATCTAAAAATATCTTGCAGTATTCATGTATTAAAAAAGTTCAAGACACTTACATATTCATAGAATGTTTTATTTAATCATTTTGTACATTATTCGACTACGGTAAGAGTAACAATTGTATAATCGATGCATAAGTGTTCACAAACTATGTAGTTACATATCAATTAATACAAGATCCAACTCTTATTAATGTCACACGAAAAACTCACGGAGGCAGCATGCGGCCTCGGGGTCGCAGATTCCCTAGCAAACTCTCAAAATCAGACGCGCTCAACTATTTCCATGTATGAGTGCTTTTTATTATATTTTTGGAAATGTGTAAAAGATTTCCCCACTGCTGAAAATGAATCATTATGTAATTCTTTATTCTGCTAAGGGCAAAAGTGGTATCTGCAGTCGAGCTCAAACTGGGATAAAACTCTTTTAAGTTTTGCGCTAAAATGTAATTTGATTCAGATAAAACTTTTTCAGAATTTTTTAAAAAATATTTCCCGTTCCCAAATGACCATATAATTTCGTATTTTGGTAAAATACGTCACAAAGAGCCACCTGGCGGCGATTACTCAATTTTGTGAAAAAGTGCAGATACGACTTTTATTCTTAGTACGGCAGTATCCCAAGTAGCATCAACTCATCGGATTTTGCTCGGCTGATCAACAAACTCCTCGTAAATACATCCTGTAACGCACGATGACATCGTTCCGATCAGTATCCGAGCACGGTTTTCGATGAGCTACTTTTCATCGGAAAGCGATATCCTTCCGATCAACTTTCCCGATGAAAATAAGCCGAGCTATATTCCATCGGAAAACGATATCCTTCCGATCAACTTTCCCGATGAAAATAAGCCGAGCTATATTCCATCGGAAAACGATATCCTTCCGATCAAGTTTCCCGATGAAATTCCTCGGCACGGGACTGTTCTGCTCGTAAATTGCTCCAAATCTCATCGTATTCTCATCGGATTTTGTTGCTCGGATTCTGCTTGGCCGATGAGACATATTGGATCATCGGCCGATGAGAATTTCATCGGGTTTCGATGAATGGCCGATCATCGGCCGATGAGATGATGCTGCTAGGGATTCTTCTGAGTGTGTGGTGCTATGCGTCTGTGCTCCTTTGCCACCATGTCCTGCCTGGTAGTGCAGCGGAACTGTTGCTGACTCCGTCTCGCTGCGTCACTATGTGCTGAAGGAGTCGGTGAACGAGTCCGGGTTGATGGAGCACTGGAACGCAAGACATTGGCAGACTGCTAATCTGAAAGAGGAACAACACGACGTCTGAGGTCCAAAAAGATAACACACAGTAATGTGTACAAAGCAAAAAATGAACTGTTGTGTTTACAGTATAATACTGGCAGCCAAGGATCCTATTGAAAACTGTAAAATGCACAGTAATAAATTGTAAAACTAGCAATTTTACAGTTTTTACTATGGAGTTTGAAATTTTATAATTTATTGCCATAACATTTAACTGTATTATACTGTAAAAACAACAATATAATAGCAGCAGAGGTTTCAGTTTAAAACTGTAAAATGCACGGTAATAAACTGCAAAAATAGTAATTTTGCAGTTTATTACTGTAAAATTAGCAATGTTACAGTTTTGTACTGTAAAAGTAGAAATTTTACATTTTATTGCTGTAAAATTAGCTGTATTATACTGTGAAAACAACATTCATTTTATAACTGCTTGAACCGTATCGTGAAATGCCGATAAAAATTGAATGAGCTAAAAACTGACAAGCACATTTAGCCAATTACTCCTTTCTGTTACAATTTTTCACAAAAAGGACATTTATTCCGTCGTATTATTTTTCATGTTTATATCTACTCTGTAGGTGATTCAATGAAATTTCGTTCTTTTCAGCATCTACACTTGCAAAGAGTCCATGACTGTTCAGCAGCTTCTTCGGGATGTAGATTGAATCTCCTAGGATATCTGCATAGCAGCAATCAGCCCTCGATTCGTAAGGTACCTGTAAATACGAGCTTCTGAATGCAAAGCAAACTACAAAAGCCCGGATCTACAGGGTAGGTTACGAATGGCTTCTTTCAAGTAGTGTGCACGTGCAGCTAGAAATAAGTAAATGAATCTTTAAGTTATTATCTAGGAAATACATTTCAAAATATTTAAACACAATATTCTCATTTGAGTAAAAGCGTTCAGGAAAATGCTCATCAAGCAACAGCACACTCATAAAACTGTACGTTGCGCATGGCAACTATAAGGGTTAAACGTTCTAGCACCAGTGGCATCCCCTGACGTATGCCACTTGATTCCCAATGGCACCCTTGAAGGCGCCATTTGACTCCCTATGGCACCTTTGGGATGCTTTCGGGCATCCATGGGTGCAATAGTGCCCCCGCAGGGAGCCACAGAGAGCCAAATGGCACCTTCAAGTGTGCCATTGGGAATCAAGTGGCACCCTTCAGGGAATACCTCTGGTGCTACAAAGTTTCACCCTAAAAGGCGGCATGTGCAACCTGTAGTTTTAACAGTGCAGTCATTTATTTTGAAGCTCCACTCCTTTAGACAATAGCTGTATGAATGATTTAAAATAATTGAAATGCTTAGAATAAGATGTAATACTACGGGAAGAGTCACCAAAAATTGGGACTACGTCCCTGTTTCTCTTAGTTTTAGTCTGAGAGGAGAAAAAAGAGTTTTACGATCATAAGTGCAAGACCGGTCTCCTGCGCCAGCAGAGTAGAGTTGAGAAGTAGGGCTTCTGTTGCTAACGTCTGAATCTTTTACAAAGGCTTTAGTTTCGGTCTCAAGAGTTTTTGCTTCAACCTGCCTTTCCTGCAATAAACAAGTTTTTTCTTCAATATTGAGGACTTTCGCAATGTCTGCTTCGTCGCCTCAGAGCAACAGTAAAACATCTTATTCTAGAAATAACAGTAAAATATCCTAGTGTTATTCTGAGGTGGCGACATATTAGTTATCTGTTTAGGAATAGCAAAGTCTGTTTGAGTTTGGGTTTAGTGTTAAAACTATCATGATGCCATTTCTGAACAGAAAATAAAAATATTTCTGACTCGTTCAGTTTACCTCTTAAAGTAATTATTTATGTTATAATACTTTACACACTACAACAGAAAGATTTCCCTCAGTATAAGCAACTGAATGTAATCTTAAACTTAATTTATTCGAGACATATATTTTATAGCTTAAGTATAGAGTCCACAAATAAAGTGTGAACGCATTAGCAACTCTTATAACCTCAGAAGATTATATTACTGTTAAGAAGCTGTAAACTACTGCTCCATGCCGGGCTCTGAAAGAACTACAAGAGTATACCAAACAGCTTGCTCACAGCATCTAAATACTGCTTAGTACCAGCGGTCATCAGTTTGGGGTGCTAAATTAAGTTTAGCTACCAGCGTGAAGATAATATCAGCTTTATTGTGAGTCTGAGAGTACTTCTGACACCATTCTTTCGGATTCATATGCAAAATGACCTACTGAATCCAAACATGACCCTCGTTTACCCTCTCACGTCCCACTTTATAAAAATGGTATTCTGCAATCATTATTACTATTATTATTATTATTTTCAGTTTCTGGCAGTTTCATTGCTATTATTGTTATTTGGAATGGAGGAGAGCATTATATTAAATATAAACATTCTTCTAAGGGGCTAGAGAAGTGAAAAGTTCAAAAGATGAGCATTTTAGCAAGTTAGGAGACTGGTCGGGGTATTTCCCCCTCAAATATTTAAAAAACATCGAAAACTGTTTTTCCCATTTATTTTTCGGTATAAAATCAGAGTATCGATTTCAGTTCTAGGAATTCCATGTCCAAAAAAATTTTTATTTTGTAAGAAAAAATTGAAGAAAAAAAAATCTTGGAAGCATCGCACGTCTAGGAAACATACGAGTCGCCTCGCACATCTTTAGTAAAGAACCCTCCCGTATTATTAATATTTATGAAAGTTGCAATCACACACATAATTAAGATAAAAATTGAAAATAAGTGCGCTTACAACGTAGCATTTTTGGATATTTAAATTTCTAGGGTTGTGCCAAACTCATTGTTTTTCACTTTTTGGTACAGTATAAGTACATTTTAAACAAAGTTGCAGTTAGTAATCATAAACTAGACATACAGTAAAATAGACTAGTTGAAACTTAAAAAAAAAAAAAAATCATTTTTCTTATTTTCGTTTACTTTTGTCTTATACTTAATTATTTGATCTGAAAACTTTTCTGATGTTGCTACTTTAAAAAGAAAGGAAAGTAAAAAAATATATGAAAGCCTAAATGCAAAAAAATTGTTTTGAAAATTTCGGAGGGTTCTGCAGCCCTATCAGCCCACCTCCTGACTGCGCCACTGCCTGATGCTATCAACAGGTAATTTTTTATAACTCTTCTGCGGTTGTCCTCGGAAAATTGTGATATTGATCGACATTAATCTTATATTTTACTTTCTGTATTTCATAACTGTTTTCACAAAAAAAAAATCATATGATATGAAAGAGCTTTGTCAAGAAAATGCATTATGACTAACATCATAAGCCAACCGTCTAACATTCACCTGTTATAGATTCAAACTCATGATCTCAAAACACAATAAATCATCATCTGATAGATTTTGTGTTGTAATCATCGACAGACCGGTACCACACGCAATTTCTTGCCAAAAGTTACTTGGACTTATTAATTGAGGGAAAACAATTAAGCACTCAAACACCACAATTAAATATTCACGTGCATAGTGTAGCTACTTTCAGCGGTTATAAAATGTCGTGCAACCAGGTATTGGTTTCATTGCATGCAACTTACTATTAACTGCTTCAGATCGAGTAATTATCTTGCGTTCTAATTAGTCATTAATTTGGAAAGTTGGTAGCTATTGATAAGTATCATGACTTGAGCGCATGATTAATTGTTTATCATTATTAGTTTTCACAGTTAGCGCTTTTAGAGCCACAAGCTTTGCTGTTTGTGGAATTTTTTTTATGCATAAAACCATTAAAAGGCGACGCAAATAACCTGTCGATTTTTGTTTAAATTATTTTTTGTAAATTGATGAGACATGTGCGTCTATATCAGGGATTGATTTGCATACGGGCAATAGGAAGTTTCAACCTATTAAATATTCTTTCCTACTTTGACTACTAGATATTGTTAAGAGACTTACAAAAGACAAAAATTCCCCACTCGTCAAATTTTAATCCTTTATGCCCCGACGGGACTTAGAAGTACTGCTTATATTAATTTAGTGTTATGAATCCTAAATGGCTGGAATCATGCTGGTACTTGAAAGTATCAGTACTCCTTGTACTTTGCTGACAGGTCGACAGATGGTACCTGCGATCGGAAACAGTTTTCTTATGGGCCCTAAGGCGTAGGGGGTCTTAGACTCTACTAATTGTCTTTTTTTTTTATTCGTTATAGATGTTTAATGTATTTTCAACTAAAAAAATTGTAAAAATTCATTGTTAAATTAATTTGAGACATAAAGGGTTAAAAAACAATGATTGTGGTTTGAAATGACTTTTGAAAAAAACTCACGAGAGCAAAAAAGCAAGCCTTGAGAAACGAAACCAGTGACGTCGAATAGCTATAATTTCAGCTTTTCAAACACAAAAGTTGTATTGTAGCTACACTATGTTTTCATTGCAGAGTTTTTTCTCTCAAGTTACTAATTAGTTTAAGTCTATTAATTCATTATGGAGATTGGATTTCTGAAAAGGGTAATCCAATAACCTGCCACAGGTGCCAGCGATGGTTATTCAAAACTTTTTACGTCGAAAACCATACTAAAATTTTTAGAGAGGCATTCCTTGGCGACTTTTACCTACTACGGCAGCCCTGAGGAACAGGGCTGCCGTAGTATTTTTCAAGTTTCAATTCATATGTTGGGCGTTTCAAATTTTGGACGTTTCATACCCTACTCTTCTCAAACTACGGGTGAAAGAAATTATTTTTTACTCATAAACGATACTAGTATGTACAATAATAAAAAACATCGATTACACTCTCAAGCATACTTAAATTAAAGTTAAAAGCGATATCAGTGGATGTGTAAAAAATATGAGGAAAAAAAAAATACTCACGCATGCATCAAACCTTGCAGAAAGATCAACTAAAACAGGTTTGTTAGGTTACAGCAAAACCGTATATGGACTTTCATATTAAACTGGTCCGATCACTCGTATACACACGTAAAGAGTATAAATGTAAGAATTGGGTCTAAACTTGTCATGTTTTGGTGACCCTTGAAGGTTTGGCATCTTTGTCGGGGAAGGTGGAGACAGAAATAGGGATGTCTAAATATAGATTTTGAACTTGTTATCTTATGATAGGTGCATATTTCTACCGTCATTAAATCATCGCTTAAACGAAAAAACAAAAGAAGAAGAAAAAGAAAGAAAGAAAAAGAAAAAAGGAAAAAGAAAAAGAAAACGGGAAACAAAGAAGGGAAGAAAGTATGAAAAACCGCTTATGAACTACAAAGCAAACAATCGAGAGTAAACTGGATGTCATCCTTCAACGTAAAAAGTAATAAAAGACGTTGCGAATTTTTCTCGTTCATGTACTTTAATTTAGGTAGACATATTTTACTTCTTGTGTTTCAGTGAAAAAAATTTAACTGTTTTTCGAAAGGAGCCACATAAGTTGTATGAATTGTTTGCAGTTCATTTCATCAAAATACACCAAATAATAGTAATAATAATAATAAATTAACTGGCAATTTTAGCAGCACATGTTCAATATTTAAGGATAAAATTTGTTTGTGCATGGAATATATTTTCGGCTACACTGGGTTTTGAAAAATACAGTGCGAATAATGGATTAATGCACTAACAAGATCGTCAAAACATTTTAGAGACTGACAGTCCTTTGAATGAGATTGATAAACGATTCCTCGATATTTACGAAACATCGGTGTTTCTCGATAGATGGCGTTGATAGTCGTTTCGTCTCAAGAGGAAACTTGATCCAGCCGATCCAACCTAAGGATCCAACCAAGCGGCTGCGGCGAGCGAGTCTAATTCCAACGTTAAAATTCTTACCTTTTACTTAACGAAATTAAAGGTAACTTATTTGAGATGATTTCAACCTTTTTTTTATGCACTCCAGTATTTATCTATCTTCTAAATCAGCGCTACACTTATGATAACTACACTATTTTTTAATTATTTTTTACAGAAACAAGTTGATTTTATTAATTTATTTATTTATTTATTTTATTTATTTATTTTTTTTTTTCAGTTTTTTTTCGCCATTTTTTATTAAGAATGGAAGAAGGAGTTGATAACTAGTATCTTTGCTAGTTATCAACTTCAAAAACGATATTAAAAAAAATAATAATTGTGATAAAGGGGGGGGGGGGAGCGACAAAAATTTTAGAGTGAGTATTAAGCTAGGTTTTTTCATTCATTCTTTCTTTTTTTCCTTTACATTACCTTCTGATGAGAAAAATTGTACGGAATGTCAGACAAAGTGAAATAGTTAAAATAACTTACCTGTAGGGCAAATTGGAAATGTGTTCTGAAAATTACTGTACAAAAAGAAGGAATATTGTACTTCGTGATACAACTATCGTTGAAATATTGTTTTTCATTTTTGGCAGTTGTTTTTCACTTTCAAAAAATTTGGAAACATTTTCACTTCTAAAATCCATAGGACAAAAGTGAAAAAAAAATTTTTTTTTTTGTCATTAAACATTTTCTGCTTGATGATTAAAATATTTTTTCTGTAAATGAAGGTGTGATTAAATGAAGAAATGAATTAGTGATGAAGAGTAAACGAACAAACAAATAAATGAATAAAGGAATTAATTAATAAATGCGGAAATAAAAAAAAGTTTAAAAAATAAAGAATTAATAAGAACATCAGTGAATCACTTTGCCCCATCCACTTTTCCCTGCGTGCATTTGACAATTTGCACTGAACATTTAAAATCAAAACCTGCCTATAAGAACTAAGTAAATGCTACACTGGACATTTTATTTTATAAACCACGAATATTGAAATATGTGTATCAAATTTTGAGACTGACTTGTACTATATTTTTTTCGTTAACGTTTACAGCTTTTTATTTTTTGACTGGAATCAACAATATGTTTAGGAATTTAGTTAAAATATTGTTAGATAGGCTACGCTGCAAACTGTAACTTTTTTTTTACCATTTCACTTTGCCCCACATTCCCCTATAAACTGAGTAACCTAAGTTAAATCCGTCTAAGATTTGTAGAAAATAATGTAAAAGGTATCTCTCACTTTTTTTGCTCAAAAACCACATTATAAATTTTTAGGAAGAAGGCCAATAATACTTTAGCTCAGATGGTTTTGTTAGCGCTAGTCTCTCCCCCCTCCCCCTCCATAACCCACTACTTATGTATTTTTTTATTTTTTTAATTAATGCAAAGTGGGATTTTTTTTTATTTCTAGGATTTAGGTTTACCGTAGGTTGGAATCTCTTGATATTCACTTTCCTAAAAATAATGCGAAAAATTTACGCGACTTTAGTTCATTTCGAAACAAAAAGTATTCACCGGATAGTTACTTTTTATTGTTATTTATTTATTTACTTTGAGAAACAACCAACCAATTTAACTAGCAATTACAGTTTTCAATTATCAATAGCCATGTTACTTGCCAAAGTGCTTTAGAATACACCTCTGAATAAATATAAGAACTTCAAAACCCGGTTTAATTTAAAACGCATTAACTAATTAAATTTTTACTGCACTGTAAAAGTGCAAGAAGAAAAGAAGAGTGAATATTGAGGCTGGAAGATTTGGTGCCATATGATATAGTCCACCAATTTCTCAGTTGGTACTTGGCTCTATTAATTTGGTCATCCTTGCTGAAAGCTTTACAAACGTAGTCATGTATGCTTGCAGTAAACCTGTATCCAGTAGGTAAATGAGTGGCAGGTAAGAAGTTAAGTTCTCTCTGTCAGGTTTTAATCGGAAACAAACTATCAATTTAGATTTTTTTTTAAGTTAAGCATTGTAAATACCATTAATTAAAACTTATAAATTAAACAACAGCCCTGTCATCTATTTCAATTACTATATTAGGACTGGCAATATGTAATAAAACAATGGTTCTTGTCTTGAGCGTGTTTGAACTTCTCTCTCTCTGCGCCTCTGGTCTGTTAAACATCGCATCATCAATATCTCAGAAGAATTTACACAACTACGAAAAAATTAGGGATGCTATTTAATTTCATTGAGGAAAGATTGAAAGGTGCTGACAATATGTGTAAAATCTAAAAAATCAAAACACTATCTAAGCAATTGAAAAACAATTTGTTAATCATCTTCCTTTAGTCGGGTGAAGGGTTAAAACGGGTAGTCAATCACATGGATTCGAAATGCATTTATTTTTATTTTATTTTTAATTTAATTCTAATTTTATTTATTTTTATTTATTATTATTATTATTATTATTATTATTATTATTATTATGAAAATAGTGCACTGCAGTACACCAGGAAAATATTTCAACAATTAAAAAACACTAGTGAAATATTCACCTCTGGGCAAAAGAATGGATAAAAGAGAAACCAATCGCATTGGTTCAGAATTTACCACAACTAAATGTTAGACAACACACCAGAAAAAGAAAACATTTTAAATTTTATTTTATTTTATTTATTTTATTATTATTACTAGAATTATTATTTTGAAAATAATACACTGCAGTACACCAGGAAAATATTTCAATTATTAAAAAAAAAAACAAATGACATATTCTCCTCTGGTCAAAAGGATGGATAAAAGAGCAACCAATCGCAATGGTACAGAATTCACCACATTTAAGTACAAGATAACACACCAGAAAAGTTTTTAAACAATTATAGGACATTTTTAATGAATTTTTTTTCTTCTGCCGGAAGAAAGTTTGAAAGGGGTAACCAATCGTCATTGATTCTGAATTTATTATTTGAAAAGAGAAAAACAATACCACCCGCGCCAGAAAAGTAACACAATAAAAAGCCTGTGTTCATTTTAGCCGGAAAAGAAAAAAACATGATCCAAAAAGAAAACCCAGAAATAAGGAGTTTTATTTATTTCTCCTATTAGAAACAGATGACAAAATATTCAAGAACGGTCAATAGCACTTCAAGCTTCAGTTACAAAGAGACGTGGGATAAATATTTTTAAATTTCTCCTTAATGAGGGTTTTTTCCTCTTTGCCATCTTTCACATTGCCTTTTTTTTCTTTTCGACTTTTTCTTTTTCTTTCTTTTGGAAAAGAAACCGCGAAACACAGTTTACTTAAGTAACATTAAGCTAGATGGCAGAAGAGAGGGAGAAAAAAAAAACTGCTTCTCATATGAAATACCGACTCGCACTTGTAGCTGAAGAAATGGTTCTTTTGGAGAAAAAACCTTCAGCTGAAAAAACGCAATCATGCAAAAAATATCTTGTATATTGACGGTTTATTTTCACTAAAGCATTTCAAAAAACCGGTTGTTTTTAGACACAAATGCCTTGGCAACGTCGTGGGAAATGCTTAAGGCTGATAAACAAGGCTTCCAAGTTTTTCCAAAGGTTTAACTCTAATTTAGTATGGGGCGAGCCCCGCCTTATGATTCCACCCACATATTTTTTGGGTACAACTTCCGTTTTGCTAGACAATGGAAGAAAAAATGTCTCTTCCTAGATTTTATTGTCATTAAGCCGATAGAAAAATGCACCCCCTACGAAACATAAAGCAAAAAAGTTAGGAAGTAGAAAATATTTAAAAGAACACTCGGAGAAAATCGTTTTTGGAACGTAGCTACAAAAGAGACCGAGTTTATTTTTTTAAATGCTTTTTTTATGTTGAACCAAAGAATCGTGGCAAAAATAATCCTTCAATGAGCAGAAGAATTTAAAGAAACGATTTTACCCAATAGATCGTCAAATAGCTGGAGGTTTACTTCTTGATTTTACTATCAGTATTTATTTTTTGAACTTTTTTTAACCGAATTTTGGCAAAAAAGGAAACTGCAATGCAAAAATAAATAAATAAATGATAATAATAATAATAATAATAATAATAATAATAATAATGAAGAGAAAAATAAGCAAGAAACAACAACAAAATTAGGGATGCACCGATTAATCGGAAGTACCGATTTATCGGCCATAATCTGCCCCTTTGCCGATTATTAATAACCGGCAAAATTGTGCCGATTAATCGGCGGAAAAATTATTTATTTTATTTTATTTTTCAAAGTATACTTTCCCCAAGAAACTGCGGTGAAGAATTTAATTAAGATAAAACAAATATAATTTTCTGCAAACTTTACTACAAATTGTAGCAGTTATGAAGGTGTGCAGAGTAAAAACAAAACAAACAGTTAATGAACTGAAGTAGTTGTTACTACTGGTGCGTAAAACGGAATGGAATATTCAAAGATATCTCTTACAGCTGCTATTCATATGACGTTATAAGGATTTATTTAACGCCTGAACTTTTCAATTAGAATGCGAAAACATGAATCGTTCATTTTATTTACAATCAGTCAAATTTTACCGATCAACCGATGGAAAAAATGTTTTAAATAAAACTAACTCATGCATGCTATAAACAAGAAAGTACGATGAATAAATTTATATACTATAAAAAAATAATTTTCTACTTACGTAAGCGTAACATATGGTAGGAAAGTCTAATAAGTAAACAATAAATAAAGAAAGAAAATAAAACAAATAATTCAAGGAATGAAATATTGAAAAATATTCTCAGTGTTTATTTAAATTTTTCAATAAATTATTTTCCCTATTTTGGAGAAATATACAAATACTATAGCTGACCCGGCGAACCCCGATTTAAAGGCAATAAATAAGCAAATTTTTGAATTTATTAAGTTTTTTTCATTAGAAAATACGAAAAAAAAAGTACCTACATTAATCATCCATTATTGTTTCTGTATTTACAACCTATTTTACTGCGCTCCAGAAGCTGTCAGAACATGTGCTTTATGTCGCCCGGCGACAGAGGCTCAAAAAAGGCTTAGTTAAAAAGATAATTTTTTCGGACTGCTTATCAACTGACTGCTCCATCCATAAATCCATCCAAACAAACTTTTTTATATGTAATAGTAGTAAGAAAAACAGCCACTTAAATGCAGTCCAAGAACTATCCCACTAAGCGCTTTCCAACTCTCAGCCTCAGAGGCGTTAAAAACTCTTAAGTGACAATCGTTTCTGACAGCTTATCACATATAAATTTCAAGGGAAGTAACGCGTTTGTTTATAATTTACTTCACAAAAAAGTCAAATAACACTCAACGCATCGCTAACTTACAACCTGTTTTCTGCGCTCCGGAAGCTGCCAGAACGTGTGCTTTATGTCGCTCAGCCATGGAAGTGTCAAAAAAGGCTTAGTAAAAAGGCTTAGTCAATAAGACATTTTAGCTACATAGATAATTTGCAACAAAAAATATTTTGCGGTCCTAAATGGAGATAAAAACTATCCTATCATTTAAGTTGGACCAAACTGAAACTGCGTGGAAATTTGGTTAAAATCGGTTCAGTAGCTGAGGAGTCCATTGGCCACAAACACAGGGACACGTAATTTTTATATATTAAGATAGAGAATGCTGCTACATTTTTCATGTGGCGATTCTTTTCTCTTTAGCACAGTGGCTTTAGATAATCCATAGATTTTTCAAAGAATAGAAGTCTTGAATTAAATGCCTGTTAATAATTAAAAATGAAAGTTTACTGAAAAGTACCCTTAAATTAGAGTGCTCTGCTTTTAAAAAAATGTTTATGTCTAGTTAACATAATTGCTACTAATGTTTTGTGTTAATGTAATTTTATTAGCAATAATATGAAAATTAGTTAAAATTTTGAAAATGTTTTGGGAAAATTAGGAGAAAGAAAAAAAAAATGATTTTTCTGTCAGAAATAAATTATTAACTATTTCTAAAATCGGAATTGTGAAAGTTAGAAGAAAAAAAGTGATGGTGAAATTGGTAGCATTAAAAATGAGCATCTTTATCATTAATCGGCAGATTATCAACAGCCGATTAAACGGTAATCGATAATCGGCCAATTCGCTTATCGGTGCATCCCTAAAGACAACAATAATAATAGTATTTATAAATATTGAATAACTGAAAATCAGCTGACATTGTCATAGGCAGTAGCGTGAATTACTCATGGAAATCATTCAGCTGCAATGTGTTTGATAAAGATATTTTCAATTCTAAAAGGAAGTTTTACTAGAAAAGTGGTCAGCATACACACTGCAAAAAAATAAACTGTTGTTATTCCAGTAAAATGCTGGTAGCCGAGGTTCCAGTTTAAAACTGTAAAATGCACAGTAATAAATTGTAAAATTGCTAATTTTAATTTATTACTGTGCATTTTACTGTTTTAAACTGGAGATTCAGCAGCCAGTATTATACTGTAAAAGCAACAGTTTATCTTTTGAAATGCAGGATGTTTCTCAAGTCTTGTACAGTCAAGAAATTTATGTAAAAAAATTATTTAAGATTTTAATTCTTTTCTTTACTTTGATCATTATCTTATCTATCTCTTTGGTACAATGTTAGCAAAGGCGGTGCGGGTGGCGCTAGCATCAAAAGCAGAAAATGGCGTCTATGAAATAAAAAAATCAGTACAGCCCTTTACCCGTGGAATTTTTTCACTGACTAAGAGCTTGCACACTGCCTCCCAATGTTGACACATCAAAAAAAAAAAAAAAATATGGATGCGATATCATGGGTTGCTACAAATATTCAAGTCAGGGACGTAATTTCAAAATTTTCCGGGTCAGAGGGGTAAAGAGTAAAAATTAATGCATATTATATCAAAAAACAACAAAAGCCACACCCAATACAATAATTTCTCAAAGCCGGGGGAAGGGGCAACTGACTTTAAGTTTGCAGAAAAATGATTCTTTCGTAAGAAATAATTTAACGAATAAATCTATAATGAGACGCTATTTTTTAAAAATTAATTTTTTTCGAAAGTTCGCGCACGAAAGTGTATTAACATTTACGATCATGAATATAGCTAATTACTTTCAGAAAATTTTTGTTTCTTCTATGATTTAAAACTTTTAGAAAAGCCTGGTTCTAATTTTCTTGGATTGTGTGAGGCTCAAGGGCTTTCTCCACTAATAAATAAAGGACTAAAATAAACAAGAAGCAAGGAACTAGGAAAGAAAACGCCGAAAATGAAAATATAACGAACAGTGAACAACATTAAACAAGAAATAAAATCGCCCAAACTGCAGGGGGTAGGATTTCCGGGGGGTGGAGTACTCCTCCCCATCAGTGTCGCCATGGTTCTAGGTGATCAGTAGTTAACTTAGAAAGAGAGAACGAAAGAAAAAAAGAAGAAGCACATACCGTAGAGATATGTAACCTATATTTAACAAACAGTCAACGCGACTCAGGGAGCTGAATTCAGAACAGATGCCAGACAGGGAAATGGGGTTGGAAAATTGCAGACCCTCCGCTACCGAAACAGAGCTACTTTTATGTCGCTTGCAGACCGAGTTTAAGTGGCAACTACGGGAAAAAAAGATGAAAAAAAAATCTTTTTTTCACCCGCATCCTAAAAACCAGTTTCCGGCTTTAGTATCTTCATCGCTCATCACAGCGAATTTGGTTAAAAGTAGATGTTGCATATAAATCAAGATATGCGCGAATTGTATATCACCTGCGAAAAGTGTTACAAAGCAATAAAAGAAAGCAACTATGTCATACCCCGTTAATGTATATCAAGTTGAAGAAATAATACGCGGTTTAAGAGGGATATTGTTTCAGAAGGCTGGGGGGGGGGGGGGAAACGATATTTTGGGGATTTTTTAAGGATTAAAAAAAAAGCAAGTCCAGCGAACTTTGAAGACTATTTTATTACATGTCTGAACATGGGGGGGAAATATGTTTTAGAGAAAAAATAGTCACATGTAACCGATTTTTATGCACAATCGTGCAACTAGAGTTTTCAATCCGCGGTGCAGATCGAGCTCACAATTTTCATCTAAAGCAAAATTGAAAAACATAAAAAAATACATCAACAATAAAATTGTCTCATGCTTTCTTCCCGTCTTAAGCGTATAAATTTCTTAAATTAATATTATCATTTGTCTTCCTTTCATGGGCAAAGTCTTAATTTAATTTATGAGTTCATTTATTTAATTTTTATAACGTTTTCATTTTTGAGTAGATTTTCGGTACTCATTTTTAAGTTTAAAAAAAACTGCACTCAATGTGTCGACAGATTACCTAAACGGTTAAATAATTTTAATAAACTCTCTTGTTTTTATTCAACGAGATATAAAAAGTAATAGAAGCGAGACTGAAATCGTCAATAAATAATTGAAGCAAAGCTAAAAGGTTACTCTTATACGATATTCAAACACAGACACATCAACGAAATCTGTTTGCAAGAGACAGTGTTGTATGATATTTTTCATAATCTACGCTTTATGTACAAGTACAGCAAAGATACGGTGAAAATGTATTTTGAAAACTTCGTTTGTGAGTTTCAGGGAATATTTCCTATTTGAAGAGTATTCACCCATACTCCTTTTTTTAAGCTGGTAATAAGGGATAACCATAAGAAAACAACGGTCCGCAATTTCATATTTCTACTTTTGTTTTATAGATTTTCAGATGGGGGCAAACTCCCTACGCAATAACTCCTTTACAATTTCAAAACTAATTTGTGCGAATAATTTTCAACAAAACTAACCATCAAGGAATCGCAAAAATGGATGCATATCTTGATGTCTAAATGGCAAGAGTCTATAAATGAAAAATGAATTTGCTCCAAATAAAAGTGAGAGCAACCCAAAATCAACCTAAAATATTCAAGAAATTCATGAAAAACTTTGTTCGCACACTGCATCGATCTCTTGCAGCGGAATCATTTTTCTTTACCTAGTCCATTTCTTTTAGCTCCTCTAGCTAGCAGGGGGAAAAAATCGCATACCGAACAAACTGACATTTCCCTGGAAGCTTTCCCCCCAAAACCTCCCATTTGAACGTTCTAAAAAAGTGAAAAAATACTACAAATGCGGGAACAAAGTTAGGGGTTTTCGTTTGTTTTGGGCCTTGCGTGTCGCATCGTAGACATAGTAGACCAATGGAGGGAATAGACAAGAGGGGAATTTGGAGAAAAATCCTTCCCTCCCTCACCTGGATGATAAATTGAAGATGGCAGGGGTGAGATTGCCACCCAAAGCTCTGTTGAATTTCGCAGATTTTCATAAGACTGGTCATTTAAAGAGTGATATGTAGGCTCGCTTTATTCTTTCTCATGGACAGAGCTCTGCTTGCCGAAAGAGTCAGAATCAGCATTGATTTCAAGCTTTCTTCTCGAGTTTAAAGAAGATATCCGTGATTTTTGTTTTTGCTTGATTGCATTTTTATTCTTGATAACTCTAATTGTGACTGAAAAAATTATAGTACATAATATGAATTTTGAAGGGGAATAGAGAAAAAATTCTTCCCTCCCTCACCTGGATGATAAATTTAAGATAAAATTGACACTCAAAGCTCTGTTGAATTACGCAGATTTTCATCAGACTGATCATTTTAAGAGTCATATATAGGGCAGAGCTCTTGTTTTCCGAAACAGTCAAGTTCAACTTTGATTTTAGGAGCAAATTTCTTTTCGCGTTTTAAGAAAATTTTATCAGCGTTTTTTTTTTCTTTTTTCTTTCTTTCTTTCTTTTATTTTTCTTCCCATGGTTGCATACTTATTGTTATTATAATTAAATAAGTATAATTGTAACTTTCAGCTAGATTTCTTTAATTTTTCAATAATCTTAGTCAAGCAACTTTCAGTCAAGTGTATTTAGAATTATTTTTAGGAAGCTTATCTCATAGGAAGCTTATCCTTCTCTAAAATAAAAACTAAATATTTGTGTTTTAAATGCACTATTAAACACGACAAGTTATCAAGCAGACTAAACTCTCCTTTCGCTCCAGATTGTTCAACTGTCCAAGAGTCCTAAAAGTTACCACCAGCAATTCCAATTGTAAAACTGCTCACGATTCATAATCGCCAGACAAAAGCTTCCAGTTGACAGTGTCATTGCCGAGGCTGTGAAATCTCCCCCTTTCATAGGATCTACTGCAATTATTGCTTCCAGTAACTGCTGAAGCCAGCTGATTGTAGCAACAGATAATGAAAATGAGACAGTCATTAAACCTGTAGATAACTAACGATCTGGGTTGCTCAAGTAACGATTGTTGAATCTGTCTGGGCCGGATAGCATTTCCAGAAGTAAACAGAGTCGTGTTGTTTTAAAGTAACCGGGGAAACAGCTTATTAATGGAATAGTTTGTTGGCAGTATTTAATGAAAAATGTCCTTGTTGGTGGATTAGCTCATTTTTTATCAAGTTCTTCTCCCAAGCGAAAGTTATTGAATTGTTCGTTTACCAGTTTTTTAAGTCATAAACTCTTAGAAGATTGTGGAAATTACAAGTTCAAGGGAAAATCATTGTTAATATCGCAATGGATTTTAATAGCATCACAAGCAATGTACAGAAATCGGATATTAGAGACTCAGCGAGGAAAGATTTGGAGGTTACCCCTTTCCCCCCAATATCGGATTTTAGGGGAGATTGGATAAGGGCCCCTTCCACAGGAAAAAAAATTTAATTACAATTTTCCATTAACTAGTGTTTAATTTATTCCTTCATCTCGTAAGCAAAAATTTTAAAACTTTTTTTTTAAGAAAAAGACACACAAAGTATTTTTGAATAAAATTACTTCAGTTTGCTATGGGAATAATGTTGCAGTAGGCGATCAGTGTAAAAAAATACACTTAAGTCACAAGTTCCGAATACCATGGTAATATAGTATCATCCTGCGGTACTCCAGGGTACCACGGCACCCACTTAAGGAGCCACGAGCCCTTCGTTTAATGTATTCAGTAGAGTCAAGTATTTAAATATGTAATTAAATTAACATTTTATCTTTTTATTCATTAATATAAAATGTTAATTTATCTGCAATTACATACATCCAATTTGCATAAGTTAGTCAATGTTCTTCATTTTCTTCCGAGCTCCGAAGACAATGTATAATAGAAGACTCCCAACAGCGCAAAAAAATAAACTTGTTTTTACAGGATATTACTGGCAGTAGAGCTTCCAGTTTAAAACGAAACGCACAGTAATAAACTGTAAAACTAGCTATTTTACAGTTAAAACTAGCTATTTTACAGTTTATTACTGTGAAATTAGCAGTTTTGCAGCTTATTACTGTAAAATTAGCATTCTTGTAGTTTATTACCATACAATTAGCTGTATTATACCGTAAAAATAACAGTATAATACTGGCAGACGAGGTTAAAGTTTAAACTGCAAAATACACAGTAATAAACTGTAAGATTAACAATTTTACAGTTTATTTCTGTAGACTAACAATTTTACAGTTTATTTCTGTAAACTAGCAGTTTTACAGTTTATTTCTGTAAACTAGCAATTTTACAGTTGATTTCTGTAAAATATCAATTTTATAGTTTATTTCTGTAAACTAGCAATTTTACAGCTTACTACTGTAAACTAGCAATTTTACAGTTTATTACTGAGAACTAGCAAATTTACAGTTAAATACTGTAAATCAGCAATTCTAGTTTATACTGTAAAATTACTATAAAATTAGCTATATTATACTGTAAAAACAACATCTATTTTTTTGCAGTGTAGCGTTTAAAGATGAAAACTGGATTTGTAAACGAAGTTGGAGAAGCAGACGTTTAAAAAAATGAAAAATCCAGAAGAGAAGACTGTGCTCGGCAGAACTTGAAGTGGATGTGAAAGCAATGTTTTTTGCCATTATGCTTCTAATTCTTTGCATGCAAGCGTGGTTCATTGTCATCAACATCTGTCATTTCTTTTGTATATATTCAAACGAATTTTCCCCATTTCTTTCAGGCAGAAAGCAGAAATTCCTAGCCAGAAAAAGAAGAAAGAAATTGTCCTCGACCCCTTTCATTACAGCGCTTCAATTTGATTTGAAACAAAAAGCAAATGAAAGTTTAAAAAAAAAGAAAAGCCTAAAAGAAAAATAACTCCATTTCAAAACCCAGCCGTCTGTATCTTCTTTTATCACATAGCAGAGTGACTTGCTTTAGCAACTTTGATAAAAAGGGACACAATTTTGCAACTAGTCACTCGAGGGGAAATTTTTAAGCGAAGAGTTTTAAAGGGGAAAAAACGCATTTTCTGTTTCTGTGGAGCGAAAATTGCTTCTGAGAGAAAGACAAAAAAAAGGGGGGGGGTGGAGAAGGACGATGGAAGGAAGAGAAAAAAAGGCCAAGAAAAGAAAGAATAGAATACGATAGAAAAGGAACCACGGAATATCCCGAGTTTTGAGCTTATCAGAGCGAGAGGATGGAGAAATAGGAGGGATCCAACAACCAGCCAATCAAATGTACCAGACAGCCGAACTTTCGGCCAACTCGACTAGAAAAACAGAAGCGGATTGGGGGACACGTGCCTCCCACTCATGGGGTAGTAAATACGCTGTCCCAATTTAAAGATACTGATTTTTTCCGTTGATACAGGATTTTGGTAAAAATTGATAGTATAAATGATTTGGGTTGTTTAGTGCACGATAACGGTTTACAAGATTTGTGAAAAAAATTGCACAGGAGCCAATGGAAAGAACTAACTCCGAGGTAATAACGCACATTTTTTTCCCTTCGAAAATCAATAATTAGCATATATATATATAAGCCAAACTGCGATAAAATTTTCCGTTGCGAGGGACATTTAAATTTTTTTATCATGGTTTGGAAGTTAAGCCTTCATATATTTCTCTTCTCTCCTCTCTCTCTCTCTCTCTTTATCTATTTATTTTTTGTTCAAAAAGGAAGCCTTAAAACAAAAATAAATTACATAAACTAAATCAATATAAATTAAAATAAATAAAATTAATAAACAAATAAATATATGACATAAAAAATATAGTAAATACAAGGGGAATAATCGGTAAGACCAGGCCCGGATCTGCATACCCGCAGATCACGCAATATTGGGGGTGTGGGGGTGCACGCTCTTGAGAGGCCATAACTACCCGAGAAATCGAAAAAACTTTTTTTTTTTTTCTTTTCGAAACTTCAATACACTAAACTTTTATTGGAGAAAATATATTCATGATATTTCAGTAAAATTTAAGCAACATTAGAAATTTAAAAACATAATTTAAGAACATAAATAATGAAATGATCTCATCAGGAGTCAGCTAAATTTCAGTTCCGATAAATTTTCAATTGCACCTTGAAGGCCTAATTCTGAAACTTGGTTTGTAAAATTGTGTTATTTACTTTTTTATTTATTATTATATTTTTTTTTATAAAAGCGCCTGAGTGAGGGCGGAAAAATCAATGCATCATCAAAAAGTGAAAACAATATCATTTAAAGGATAATGTTTTGAGCTTCAAACGCAATCTTAAGAGTTTTTCAAACATGAATCGCTTGAAATAGATGAATACCTATGTGCATAAAAATAAAAGCATATAACACAACGTTGAAAAGCACAAATGCGCAGGAATACTGCATACACGTGTTTCAGCGTTACAAGGAACGGCTTTATTAATGCAAAAAATGTGAGCTTATGGATGCACACTTGCACAGATATCTGACAAAAGCTTTTGTAAATGTATATGCTTTTATGAATCACTTTATCATTATTATCATTTTTTTTTTTTTGAATATGTTTAAAAATAGAAACAACATTTTTACTACTTTCAAAATCATAATATAATTTACGTTTCCAAAAAATTTTAAGAACAGAGTATTTCTAAGGCAAGAAGTTCGGCGAGTCTTTGTTCGATGACGCGATACTGCCAGTAGTTGTGTGTGTAAATAATCATTGGCAAACTTTAGAACTTGGAGAGCCAGGTCAGCATATACAGATTAGTGGGTAAGTATTAAGAAAAGTATAACTACTGAATCGCTGATGATCTTGGATTTCACTCTTATCAGCTATGATACATTAGAAAACGAAAAAAAAAAAATTATTTCTCAAAATGCGGTTCGATTAATTCGCAAAACTATTTTTTTCAACTTTTCGTTCAAGAAATTAAAATTCGACTCTTGCACCACATAGAAGCTCCCCTGAATTTCCTCCTCTTTTTTGGAGGGAGGAGGGGGTTAGGTATTAGGACTGGAAATGGTGCTACTGAATTAGGATTAGAAATAGTGCTAAAATCCAGGGTGGTTGACCCCTTTCCCTTCGCGGATTCGTCTGTCGCTAGTCGACGGCGTACGCACGACTATATACGATACAGTGGGTTTTATTAAATCTCAATCTGGTTTCAAATGAGTCTGACTAAATTATCAACTTGCTTAAATTATTGAAACTGAATGAATTCAATTCAAATATCTGTTTAGGACAAAATTGAATGGCTTGTGTGTAGATTTGCTGTTGCAATTCGCAAGAAGAGATCACTTGGAAAATACATCCAAAAGAAGAAAAGGAAGAAAAAGAAAGCGATTTGTTCTCCGTGCTATGCGTTTACTGCGAAATGCAGATGATATTTATTATCAATTCAAATGGTTTGACTTAAAGGCAAATAACAGGGAAATAAGCAAATAAAACGAAGGATTGAGTGTAGCTCATTTGACAGTGGTTTTGTTTCTGATTTCAACTAATCAACCACAGCGATGTTGAGTGAAGCAGAGTTATATTTAAAATAAATAAAGTGGTTCAACCTCTCACCTTGAAATTAGTTACACACTTCAATACCAAAATGATATTAATAAAGGCATCATTAAATTGGTGAAATTCGTCACCAATATTATGGTTACAGCCAAATTTTTGCTAGATTTATCTAATTTCTTGGTGAAACATTGAATTTTATTTTTAACAGTGTACTACACTTTAAAAAATGAATTAATGAATTAATTAAAGAGTAAAAATAACAAAAAAAAAAAACCCTTCCTCAGAGTTTTTTTTCTCTTTTGTAAATGGGAAGTTTTTTTTTCTTACTATGGTCAATGGTATAGATTTCTTAGACATTATGTAAGAAATAATTCACGATATTGACTGGTTATTTCCAGAAGTTGAGTCAATCAAATTCATAAAAAAATATTATTGCATTGAGTATTTGACTTCAGTTCAACTTTTATCACAGCGGCTTCTTTTACTAAAAATAAGAACTTTATTTCTCATTTTAGGAGACTTTTTTTTAAACGTATCTTCTGCTTCATAATTACAGATCAATGCGAAAATGAAATTTCGGAAAAAAAAAGAAAGAAGGAAAGAAAGAAAACCAACAATGATCATCAAATTTTCACTTTCATTTAAGCGACAAAAAGTCGACGAGCATTCAATCATAACTAAAAATTCTTAAGAGTTTACTTAAGCATTTTGCATTGGGACTCGAAAGGCTAAAATAAATTTTAAAAAGAAAGGGAAAAGAATGAGAGTTTTTAAGGGATAGAGGGTAACTGGAAGCGGAGCTATGTAAAGACAGATAAATAAACAAAAATCGCTGGAGAAAAAAGGGAGAAAAAATTGCACATAAATGCGCTTAATGGAAAACTGGCAGAAGTGAAAGAATAATTTCACCGTGCCGAAAGACTAAAGAGGGGAAGAAACTGAGCGAAGAAGCTCCGAATGCATCAATTATGCTTCTAACAGTTGCAGGTGACTCGCTAAGGGAGGGTTCCGGTCCCTCCATTAGAAGGGCGCTTAGGGGGTGGCGTACCCCCTCGACTCTTTTCCATACTCCCCGTGCTCTCTGCGGATGACAGAAGGATCCGAATTCACGGCAATAGTGAAATAAGATAAAACCAAATTGCTGCCTGGTTGCCGAGTTTTTGCTTTCAATGGGATTTTCCGCGTCCTGAACTTATTCAATTTAAAAAATGCCGGCTCTGCTTTTTAGCGAACTTTTCTTTCAGATACCTTCATAAAAGGGCTTGAAAGAGTCACCTGAGAGGCTTGGTAACGGGGATGGCTAATGGTCATCCATTTTTGTCTCCAGCTACAAAGCTGAGCAAAATAACACCACGAAGTTCGTTAGAATACACATTTATTTAAAAAAATATTTTCAAATATGAATGACACATTAAAACGTCTAATGTCTGAACGCAGTCTTCATCACGCATGACTCAATTGTAAGAGGAGCTGCTTTTTACTCGTGCCTTTTTCTTTGCATCAATGAGATTTTCCACGGACTGCACCTATTCATTATTTTTTTTTCCTTTTTAATACCAGCTCTGCTGTTTAGCAATTTTTAAAACTTGTCTTTCAGGTTTCAGTTACCATCATAAAAGGGTTTGGAAGAGTCAGCCAAGAGGTTTGATATTCATGGTGGCTAATGGTCATCCATTTTTGTCTCCAACGACAGAGAAGGAGGTTGGGGGAAATATCACCCCAAAGTTGGTTAGGAAACACATATGTTGAACAAATGAATACACTTTAAACTATGGATACCAACTTCAAAACATGTAATATCTGTACAAACAGTCGCTCACAAACATGATTTAATTTTAATTTGCACAGCACAACTCGATGAATTGTTAGATAAAATGGAACTTTTAGACTATTTACTTGTAAATGTAAGTTCCGTAGTTTAGAAGGCTCCGAGTTTGTTTTTTTTTTTTTTTTTTGTACAAATCACGTCCTGCTAACAAGTGCGTTTGAATGACTAGTTGTAAAAAGATTGAAATAAAAATAACAAATTAGATTTATAGGTTACAGTGGGTTGGGGGCAAGCTGTCGTGGTGTGAAAAAAAGGTTAGTTCATAATTAACGAACTCAATTGATTTTTTTTATTGAATTTTTAGTTTTACTTTTGTCACAATATTTTTCTGAATGGGTTTATAACTAACTCAATTGAATTTTTTAAAAATTGAAATGTTAGTTAAACATTTGTCAGAATATTTTTCAATCTGTTGGCAGCAATTTTAAATTTGAAAAAAAAAAAAGTTTTTCTTTTTTTCTTTGGTTTATGAATAGCTGAGCAAGGAAACAAATATTAGCGCATACTTTAGAGATTGTGCCGAGACCATAATCACACTAACTCGGTATATTTTTTATTTATATCATACTAACTCGGTTTATTTCAGACATTTTGCTTCGGGGGGGGGGGAGGCACTTGGAGAATCCGAAGGGGCAACACATGAAATGAATGATGACACGGAGACATCGAAATCTACGATGGCACTAGAAATGAATGAGATCTGACAGACAGCCTTGAATGTTGTGGAGTTGGAAATATGGTTTAGTTATTTTAATCCATTAATGCCTGACATTTTTTTTTTCAAAGATATTTTGTATACTGGTTAAAAACAGTGTTTAATGGACAGGAAAAATAATAAAAAAATATTATGTAAAAAATAATTGTTTTATTAAGGAAAGAAAAATCATCCCTTAAAAGTTACGATAGACCTCAGAGGGTACATACTTTTTTTACTAAAATATTTTTCTGCCTACGATATAATATTTAAAAAAGACATTTTATAAGAAGAAATAAAATCAGCAATTAACATAAACTGGAAAGCTGGGAATAACTTTGAAAACTCGGTTTTTTTTTTTTTTTTTTTTTTTGAGATTGTGAGCTATGTCATTTTTGATAAAGATCATATTAAAACTGCTACAGAACACACTTTACAATTATTATGTGCTGCAATCTGTTAATAACGAATTGAAACAATACCAAGATACTAATTGAACAGTATTATTTGGTTGAAATGTTCATTTTGGAGAAATTCAGACCCTTTTTTGGACCGTCCCTAAAAAGGGACGATAGGCATTAATGGGTTAACTATAAGTTAATTTAGTATTATGTCAAGTGGTTAATGAAAAGAAATCGTTTTAATTGGCAGCAGGTTTCAGTGAGCAAACAGGTTTTATTGCGCATCAGATCTTTTAAATAAAGAAGTTTCATGCGTATTTCCATTTTATTGCTGGAAGGCAATATATTCAATATGTACTCTAAGAGGAGAACTATGCAATGATCGCTAGCAACATTTGTCGTCTTCGGAAATAAAAGCAACGAAACACGCGTTGCTGACTCATCCCCACAGCTCAGCAACTACAGCCCGGAAAAGATAAAAGACATGAAGTCGTCAGAAGTCAAAATAAGTGACGGAATAGCATCTTTAGATAAATCGTCGGCGGGCTGAAATCAAATACATAACCAAGAATGAAAAGGAACAGCAAAAAAAAAAAAAAAGATCTCGCAAAGATCTATCGATTCGAAACTATGCAGATTCCGAAGCAGCCCATTCGATATTCTTTCGCAACTGAAACAGAGTGGGCAAGGGAAGAGCAAATACCAATACATAATTCGATATTTGCATTCTTTTCCTCTCAGCATTCCGCTTTCTTTGGGTGTTACATTAGTGTTACAGATAGAATAGAAAAGCGGCTCGAAACCGTATGCATATTGGAATCCGCCGAAATTCTGACTGATCGTTAGAAACGGAGGAAATAATACCTGACTGAAGCTTTTTGAACTGGCGAGCTCTAGCTGATATTGCATTTCGTATTTCTAATAACGCACACATGGAGGGATATTCGAAAAGTTGATGGATTGTTCCCAGTTACAATATGTATTTATCGTCGGAAATCAATACATTCCCCAAGCTTCCTTCACAAAGCTCGAGCCCCCCGCCCTCCCCCTCCTCGCATTTCATCGACTGGCCGCCGGTTAACGATGCCAGATTCTTGAACAGATAGTTTCCGTTTGCTGGGTTTTAGAAGGGGGAAAATGACGAAGCAGACTTTTCAAAAATTTCTGTCATTCCGTGTTTTATTTAATTTCGGGGAGCGATTCATTTTGTTTTGGCGGTTCGCCTTTTGTGCTATTGTCCGATTAAGCTTTTTTAGCAGCCACTGTTTGAAATAGAACCTCAAAGAATGATATTAGACGAACGGAAGTCCCACAACTGAAACAGAGTTGTTTAATCCAACAAATTTCCAGTTTCAGAAATATATTCGATTATCCATCTTTTGTGAATTTTGCTTTACATTACATTATTAAATAAATGGTTATATTGATTCATATATCACACGACATGATCATCAAATGAACTGGATGTACTATTTATCATTCTTTAAATAACTACTACCGGTCTTTTGAATTGTTTAGTCAACCTTGTTAATGAAACAGTCGTCAACAACCGCTTCTAACGACTGGTTCATCTCATTTGACAGTGAAACGGTCATTTGACAGAAATAGATAAATACATTTGTGCATAAAAATAAAAGCAGCAAATACAACGTTGAAAAGCACAAATGGATGGGAATACTGCAGACACGTGTTTCAGCGTTTCAAGGAAATACAAAAGCTGCTTGTCTGTTGTCTGTGCATCCATCCATAAGCTTTTTTTTTAAATTGAAAAGGGCGTTCCTTGTAACGCTGAAACACGTGTCTGCAGTATCCCTGCGCATTTGTGCTTTTCAACGTTGTATTTGCTGTTTTTAGTCAGTTGACTGTTTTCCTGTCAGCATTTTTACGCCAGCGATTACGCCGCCACTTCATTAAAATTTGCCCCTATGAAGCTCAATTCATGATCCATGAAATTAAGAAAGAGTGAAATGAACCAGTGGCATCGGGTATTGAAAATCAGTGGGAGTGCTCAAAACAGTAAAAAAAAGGGGGGGGGGGTCCAAATCAAGGTATATTTTCAAAGTGCAGTTTTTTTAAGACAATGTTTTGACGGAACGTTCACTCAGATTTCAGCCTTAAAATAATTACAAAAGAAGGGGGGGGGGGGCATACAACAAAATCAAACCTGAGAATGTTGTAATGGGAATCAGAAATCATAGAAACTCACTAGTCATATTTGATCCCTCTTTTTGCTATGCTTAAGTTTATTTTTAAAAATAAGCAAATAAATGTAGAGACTAAAAAAAAAAAAAGAAAATTTTGTGCTGACATTTTTAAACTAGAATATAAAGCAACATTTTTTGCATGTTTCATATCATACTAATAGTTTTGATATTTTTGTAGGGTAAAAAAACTTACGTTGAATATCTTTGAAACAGTACAAGTTATTTACCGAAGTGTAGAGAAAATATATCTAATTAAATGATTTATACATCTCATACTGCACAAAAGAATCATAATAGGTCTGTGTCAACTTCATAAACTGTCAACTTCATCTTAATACTTTTGAAGCTATAGTAAGAATAAACCTTTCAGTATTTTGGACTAAGAGGGGTTGCAATGATACCTTAAGTCACTTTTGGCACTTAATTTCATTTTAAGTGTCATGCTGCATCTTTTGATTAAGTTTTGTTATTTTTCTCTACTTTGCCATGGTTTTCATGACAACATTTCGATTTAAAAAAAAGACAAATATGTCGGCAACTCTATGAAGCTGCGTTTTTTATCCATCAATTTGCTTTAACAGAGAATTGCAAAGGTTTTCTATAGTATAGTGTTTTTTTTTCTTTCTTTCTTTTTTTTCTTTTTTTTTATATTTAAAACTTACATTTCGAGCTCTCTAATCAGTTAATCTCAACAACACTGATTTTCAGATATTTCTCAGCAATATTTAAAAACTTTTTTGCATTTTTTTTTTATTCGTTTGATATTTTTTTTCTTTCTTTTTTTTCTAACTTTCAAATCTACGAATGTGTCCTTTTAAAATTTGCAACTAAACTAAAGTTGGCTACCCCTTTCTCATGATACGTTTGCTCAAAGAAAGGAAAAACACTAGTTTGGATATGCATTATTTTTAAAAAATTGGAAAATGTCGGGAGGAATTGAATCAAATAGCTCCCAGTATGAGTCCGCCTCTGATTACATGTGAAACAGATCACATTAATTTATGAAAAGTAAGTTTTAAACTAATGTTAATTACATCATGTTTAATATTAATGAAAAGTATAACGGGCAACGGAAATGGTCTTGTTATGAATTAACTGCCGCTGAAATTGAAGTTTGCGTAATAAAAACTTAACATGACCATGAATATGGAAATTATATAGACTATTACTACTGTTCCAATAATGTTTCTAAGCAAGAGAATAGCTTACAACATGAAATCCTAGCGAAATTTATATTACTTGGAGGCTACAGCTCACTGCTCGCTTACGCTCGCTAACCCCGGAACTGCTTACGCAATACGCAGTTCCTTCAGATTGCTTCGCAGTCCGAGCTCGCTCACTGGTCACAAAAATATTAGCCTAGCTTTATTTGCATTTAAAAAGGCGCATTTTTTTTCAATATGAATATTTGTGAAACATTTTGTGCTTTCATACATTTAAAGATAACAATTACTTTTACATGAAACTTGTGCATTAAATTATAAAGAGTAAGTGTGCAACTCTATCTTAGATAGGAACATTTTTTTTATTTTTATACAGAAGCCATGAGCCTCGACATACATGAGGACTGCTTACTATGCGTCCTGCCTCCTAACAAACATAGCACAGATTTACGGCACAGAGAGGAGAGAGGTTGAAATAACAACCATGTGCAGGCCGGAATAGAACCCACGACCACTTGCTTACGAGGAGATTACTCTACCTCCAGGCCATCGTGGCTCCTTATAAGAACATAAACAGCGATCGTAAATAAGCTGATAGTTGACAACGGAAAGAAACAAATAACGCCTCATCGAAAGTGACGATGGACGTCTAGAGGCTTGATCGAGTTTAAAAAAAAAAAAAAAAAAAAAACTGATCTTACCAGTGGAAAGAAACAATTAAAGGCTCATTTTCCGCCACATATAAGCGTTATACGCGTTTTATCCAAAAAAATATGTGAATATCAAACTCCAGAAGCGAGTGAGCAAATAACGTAGACAACGAAATTGTGGAATGACGGTGGATGCCTAAATGCTTGAAGTAAGCTAATCGCTTGAAGTACGCTGTTCGTTGCGAACGGGAAGAAACCAATGAAAATTCATTTTGAGCCACGCATAAGCGTTTTATTTTGAGAGATTCTGTGTTGTGATCAAAGTGGTGCGATGATCAATTTGGCAGAAAGCATAATATGTTACAAATATTTGCTCAATGAATTTTACTCTCAATATTCTCTTTTCCCCATCTGTTTTTACTTAGTTAAAATTTTCTATTTAACCTTTTTAAAAAACAAAATATATAACGTACCTGTGAGTTACATGATTTGTCATCAACATAAGCTGTCTTCATTAAAGCAGGTGAAAGGAAAGAAATGTCTTCCCGATCTAGAATATATTTAAAAGATGAGCACATTACAGTCAAAAATGTAAAATCTTGAAACATAATTATAGTAATAATCATAATGTGTAATTTTTAAAATGCCATCAATAATTGAGTCGTTTATTTCAGAAACCAGTCAAGTGCACTTTTTAAAATTTCTGGAAAACTAAAAAAACTTAACCTAGACTTTATAGCCTAAGTAAAGGATTTGGCTTTAAAAAAATTAAATATTCCTTGTGTTGCAGAAACGAATTGCTCTTAAGGTTAATTAAAAAAAAATTTTTCGAGCCAAAACCTTTGCTTGAGAATATAGGCGGCTGGTGCACCAAAAAAGGGAGGGGTATCAAAAGAAATGTGGGGGTAGAAGGCAGCACCTCTAAAGTTTTTTTCTTTAATAAGGCCTTTTTATGACCTGTAAAAATTACCGAACATGGCCTCCAAAATCTACCAGGCTGGCTGATTTTCATTCGTTCTTATGAAATAATAAGAAAAAATCCGATTTTTAAAATTTTTAGCTTTTACTTTGGTGAAATTAATCAATATAATGGAGTAAAAATTCATTTTGTACTTGATCATTAATTTTAAACTGTGAAATGAGAGGGGACAAGGCCTCTTTACTTTTTAAAGTGAGGGGGTAGTCGCCCCATTGCCCCCTCTAAGAGCCAACTATGCTTGAGAAGTTTTTTTTTTTTTTTTTTTAGTTTCCCGAAAATTTTAAAAAGAGCCTTTGACGGGTTTTTGAAGTAAATAATTCAATTTACTACTTTAAGGTGTTTTAAAATAATTGCTCTATTACTCATCAAACATTGAGTAGTGATTATTTTCAGTTCAGCACTCGATTTGAATGAATGTGAGTTGTAAAATTGGGGAGGGGGGGAGGGAGATTTACAATCAATCAGTCAGTTTGAAAGTCCGGCTAAAAAGGGAATTTATAATTTGTTATTTTAGCTCGGCTGCTCTAATAAGGATGCATATTTTCACTTGCCTTAAATTTTCACTTGTTTCACATCTGTTTTCCAATAACACTTATTAATTTATTTCACGGTGCGTGAAATTTTTAACTGTCTGCAATTATTACGCTTAATTACGTCACCACGAGGCACTAGAGGACCCTTACAGAGATAAACTGTCCCTAGTAGTGTAAAACCTGCCCTGCAGCATTAAGAATTCAATTTGGTGCTTAAAAATTTAAATATTTCAAAACTGCTTATTTTTCATGAAATGAAAAATAAAAATATTACGCCCCCCATATATATATATATATATATATATATATTTGTTTTGTTTTTCTAGCTGAAAAACATCAAACAACGTATGTACAGAGTTTCAAGTACCAGCAGGATTCCAAACATATTGGATTCATAAAACTAAATTAATAAGCGGTATTTCAGAGTACCTTTAGGGCATAAAGTTTTAAACAATGTGCAATTTAAAAAAATGCGCTGATAACCTTAATGAATTATCGTCTAAATCAACCCCCATGTAGTTCCCTAAAATTTTGTATCACAAATCAAGAGTAAAAGAGGTTAAGTAAAGCACTAAAGTAAAGATAGCGTGACTTTTTACGGGTCCTAATACGGGTTTTTAGGGGCTAAAAGGTGCCCTCGTATGAGTAATTTACCCTCATCGATTTTAATCATATCTTACACACAAAAATGCAGATAAAAATATCAAACAAGACGATATGGGATAGTCAGAGCAAAACTTGAGTAATTATGTAATTTTTAAAGGTATCGTAAAATGGGGTGAATCGGTACACTTTTCAGCTTTGATTGTAAAAAAGCAGTTAAAGGATTTTTTTTTAATTTGATTTTTTGGGTAAAAACTTCGGTCTTACTTTACTTTTGATATTCCAAGCAAAGACAAAATATTTTGAACAGTTATTATTTAAATATAGGAAATAATGGGTGTTCCAAATCACCCCACTGAAAGAGGTTAATCGGAACACATGTTAAAATTCTTATCTTTTTCAAAATAACCTGTAATAGGTCTCACAAACATGAGTGATATTGATTGGGGAGAATAAGAAAAGATAGTTACTGTCAAATAAAAGGTTTAATTTCAATACCAGTAAACATTTATAATTTGTCAAAATTCAAAATAATTTTGAATTTATGAAAAATAGAAAGTAATTTTAAGAAATGCTTTTGAATTGAAATGCAAAGATTTAACATGAATGGAAGTCATTCGTGTCGTCCACAAATATGTACTTGTCTTTAAAACTAGCAATTGTGGCTTGGCTTAAGTTTTTTCATAACATCTTCTGGAATGAACTCGGCCTTTTCTTTAGTTTCTTGAAATCTCTGGGTTTTGAGTGTTATCCTGAAAGATTTTCCTACTTATTCATCAGTGTCTTTGTGCTGGACTTTTGCTACATAAAGGCTTTGTGACTTTCCCACACGTATTTTAAGTAAAAGTCTCCTGGAGCAAAAATCTTTTGAAATCTGCAACTTTTTGTCATTCTAAGATCTAGTTGCTCACGAGAAGGTATAACAGTAATAAATCCTTGTCCTTGTCTTGATTAGAAGAATTGGGTTTAGAATCTTGATTTTTCAAACAGTTTCCTTTAAATAAGTTTGAATTGGAACAACAGAACAAAGTGTTCCTATTCACTCCGCAAGTCCTTATCCTATATCATTGTGAAGAATTTTCCATTTTTATGCCACAGTTAAAATATGTTGTCTCTTCTAATAAGGTATTCTGTTGCTCAGATATATGCAAAATTAAAAATATTATTCTGAGATTTGAAATATTAAGGAGTCTGTACTTACATACAAAGTTTTGCATTCCATGAAAACTTGATGTTTTTTAGCTTTCCGCTTCCAGCCTTGCACAGAAGCCAATATTGGCAAAAACTTGTTTTTCCTACTTCTTATAATATTACCTTTCAAAAAAAAAAAAAAGAATTTAACTGCCGAAAATACCCGACGGTATATTTATGAAGAATTTCTTTGTACACTGCGATGCAAAAGTTTAGACAAAATGAAAATATGTGAATAAAAAGAAAATTATTCAACGAAATGCTTTCAAATTTCTACTGCAGGTACATAATATGGTCCCAAATACGTGTCTGGAGTTATTATAACTATAACTGGAATCAAATTTTGGATATTACAAAAGACATTTTTTTACATTGCTGCAAAAGTTTAGACAATAGTCGGATTTTATGCAAATATCCCTTGAAATGTGATTGGTGGAGGAAATGCGGGACTGTATTATTCATTTATAAAGTGCAGAGATTGCTGAATAAATAATCAAAATCTCAAAAGCTCTTTAGTTCTCGTGTAAAGAAGATGAGAAAGTTTGGAAGCCGAAATTTGAAAATGAACCTACTTTATTAATTTTTTGTCTTTTAAATCGGCTCTAGTATGATAGTACATTGTTTTTTACTTTGTGGAGAGCAAATTCAAACATGCGTATCGATCAAAAAGTCCAAGAAAAATTATATTTCTTAAGGATGAAGGAATTGAAAAAACGGCTCAGACTGACGATTCGCCCCTTAATCCTACAAAACTTCAACTTGGGTCAAAAACAGCACGTGACAGCATAAGTAGATGAACAACTGAATCGGAATGCATAAAAAAAACAAAGAATTGTGCCTGAGCCTTTTGGGACAGAGTGTCCCAAATCAGCCATATTTTAATGTGAAAAGCAGCATATGTATCATCGTGACTAAAAAATGAATGGTACTTTCTTTGATAAAAATTATTAAAATTGGGATGGCCTAGATGGATTATAATTCTTTTCGCGGGACTTGAGAAATATCCAATGATCATATGCTGTGCTGCTTTTACCAATAAAATCTGGCTTATTTGGGATACTCTGTCTGAAAAAGCTCAAGCACAATTCTTTGTTTCTTTTATGCATTCCGATTCAGTTGTTCATCTACTTATGCTGTCACGTGCTGTTTTTGACCCAAGTTGAAGTTTTGTAGGATTAAGGGGCGAATCGTCAGTCTGAGCCGTTTTTTCAATTCCTTCATCCTTAAGAAATATAATTTTTCTTGGACTTTTTGATCGATACGCATGTTTGAATTTGCTCTCCACAAAGTAAAAAACAATGTACTATCATACTAGAGCCGATTTAAAAGACAAAAAATTAATAAAGTAGGTTCATTTTCAAATTTCGGCTTCCAAACTTTCTCATCTTCTTTACACGAGAACTAAAGAGCTTTTGAGATTTTGATTATTTATTCAGCAATCTCTGCACTTTATAAATGAATAATACAGTCCCGCATTTCCTCCACCAATCACATTTCAAGGGATATTTGCATAAAATCTGACTATTGTCTAAACTTTTGCAGCAATGTAAAAAAATGTCTTTTGTAATATCCAAAATTTGATTCCAGTTATAGTTATAATAACTCCAGACACGTATTTGGGACCATATTATGTACCTGCAGTAGAAATTTGAAAGCATTTCGTTGAATAGTTTTCTTTTTATTCACATATTTGCATTTTGTCTAAACTTTTGCATCGCAGTGTATGATCAGGAAGTTTTGTTCCGAATCACCCCGCTGTTCCTATACACCCCATTTTACGGTAATTTTACGGAGATTCAGCATAATTTCGGCAGCTTTTTTTTTTAAATGAGAAGTAAATAAAAATTTTCCTGCTGTTCAGTTTAAAGCTTGATATTTTTGCTAGAGTAAAAAATAACTGATGATCTTACAAAGTATCGAATAATTCAAGAATATGGTGTTGCCAAAACAAACATGAAGTTTTAACGAATTTGTAAAATTATCAATATTTTTCGCGCGAAAATGTGGAGTTTTCAGCCGGATACAGATATATTGACATTTTTATAAATACAGTCGACTCTTGTTATCTCGAAGTACTAGGGACCAAGGAAAATATTCGACATAACTGAAGTTCGAGGTACCGAAAAATTAAAATTAGTTATTTTATAATACACTGTTAGTGGCTATTATAGAAACACACCCACAACTGCGCAGAAAAGAACGAAATTTGCTGAACAAATAGGAGACACAAATGGGAAGAACATACAGAAGTACAAATAGGACTCAAAGAATGAAACAATTTTTTTTCTACAAAATATCGTTAAAAATTTCACTTTCTTTTCAGTTTCTAACAGTTTGAACATTCAACAGCTCTGCTATCGGCCGAACTTCTTCAAGTGCGGAATTCAAATGCTTTAGCCTTCTCCTAATTACTAAAGAGGGGAAGGATAAGTCATAGAAATAAATATTAGTAATATTTCTTCAAATTCTATTTTTATCTCCTCTTTTGTATCAACATAAATAACTGCTCAGAAAATGTTAAATAACAAGTGCTTTCAGCCTTCTTCTCTCTTGTCTAGAGTTGTCTAGGGTGATGTCAATTAAATTACCCCTCAATTAAGGAGGAATTGCTCCTACAATATAGGAGCAAATGATAAAAATGCCAGTGAAAATACTCAGACATTTGAAGGTCAAGTGGTTGGTTGGTTTCGCTTCTAAAAATTGAATAAGCAGAAGTTAGGACAGAAAATGTTTTAAAAATTCTTCCTGGAGCTTCGAGATAAGTGGAGTAATTTCGAGTTAACAGAGTAAAAATCCATTACACAACATTTACAGCGATTCGGCCCCATCCAAAAACTTCGACATAAGCGGAAATTCGAGTTAAGCGAAGTCGAGATATCGAGAGTCGATTGTATAATTATCACTTCAAAGTTACCCAAAGATGCAGGAAAATGTTCAGCCAGGTAAATCCTTCAGTTCTAATGGTTTTTATAATTTTATACCTTAAAATCAGATCAACGTAAGTCACATTATGACTACTTTGTAGAAGAGCGTGAAAAAGTTTATCTGACACAAATGAACTCCCGCTGTTTCAACACTAAAAAATTTGTTTTTGTTTTAAAGTATAATACAGCTAATTTTATAGTAATTTTACAGTAATGAAGTGTAAAATTGTAATTTTACAGTAATGAACTGTAAAATTGCTAGTTTACAGTAATAAACTAAAATTGCTAATTTCAGTTTATAACTGTGCTTTTTACAGTTTTATACTAGAACCCCTCTGCTGCCAGTATTATACTGTTGTTTCTACAGTATAATACAGCTAATTTTATAATAATAAACTAAAATCGCTAATATTACAGTAATAAACTAAAATTGCTAGTTTTATTGTAATAAACTGTAAAAAAGCTAGTTTTCAGTTTATTATACTGTGCTTTTGCAGTTTTAAACTCTGGAACTTCTGCTGCCATTATTATATTATAAAAACAACAGTTTATTTTTTGTAGTGAGAACACTACTAAATAATTGTACAATGATATATTTTTAGATTAACGTTCTCATGATTCAATGTGGAATAATAGTATATGTATAAACTTATAATCTTATAATAAGTATAATCTATATAATCGCCATTTTTGGACTTACGATAGCCAAGCTCTGAGATATAGAATTACGACTTGTAAATTTTAGATAGCTATATAATATATCAGGCGTTTATCTTCAGTTTTAAGCTCAAAGATGCACACAGTAACACAAATAAAATATGAGTAAGGTAGATTTAAAATTGAGGGCAGTAATTACCCCTCAATGATTATTTTTAGAGGGTTTGAAGTTACAGGATTTTCATGGTTTCGATATGTATTGAGAATATTGGATTAGAAACGCAAGCGAAATATAAACACAAGTAGAATTTATAAATCTAAAAGTGCTGATCCAGTAGCGTACATAGATTTTGGTGCGCCCCCTGCAAGGTTTACAAGTGTGCCCCCCATCCCCTTATTAAACGATAAAAAATATTTTCCTCCATGTAACTCATAATGCTATTTTTCCTGGATCGTGCACCCTCAAACCTCATAAGCCCCCCCGCTCACTGTGCTGATCTGTATGAATTAAAAAGAGTGACTTGTATAACTTAAAATAGGAATAAAAAGGTTTATTTTCTTTACAAAATGTACACTCATTATTTTTGAACAGCCAAAATGATACTTGTCACAAGTAATAATAAGATATGTTTCCCTTCCTCAGTGTTAAAAAAGGGAATTTACACCACAGTCCTAGACATGGATCAATTAAGAAACAGCAGAAATATTGAAGTGAAACAGTGCAGATGGTTGTGGAATAAAAATATATAAAAACAAGGATCCTATTTAATATAAATTACGAAAAAATACATTGAACAATTAAGTACTACACTGCAAAAAATAGGCTGTTGTTTTTACAGTATAATACTGGCAGCAAAGGTTCCGGTTGAAAACTGTAAAACTAGCTATTTTACAGTTTATCACTGTAAAACTAGCAACTTTACAGTTTATTACTGTAAAATTAGCAGTATTATCATAAAATTTGTTGTATTATACTGTAAAAACTGCAGTATAATACTGGCGGCAGATATTCCAGTTTAAAACTATAAAATGCAGTAATAAACTGTGAAACTAGCAATTTTATAATCTATTACTGTAAACTAGCAATTTTGCAGTTGATTACTGTAAAATTAGCTGTATTATACTGTAAAAACATCTATTTTTTAAAGTGTATTTACCTTAACAACATGTCTTAGCCTCGAACATCAAGAAGATGCTGAACAAAATTATGGTCACATCATTTAAATAATGGAAATCAAGTTAAAGGGACCTCGTAGGTTCAGAGGAAAAAGTTTCGCCTCGAAAGCAGGAGGTCGATACCTACCGGTGCCATGGATGTTATTTCCTGTCTTTGCGTTGTAAATCTTTCCTGTGCTGTCTTATATGTTACTAGAGAGTCCAATTTCTCTCGAGGCAATGGCACCCCCTCTTTGCGTAGTATTTGTTAAACTATGCGCAAGACAATAAACATCGACAATAAAGTTAGTTGCCAGCAAAATTGCTTTGACTTCAATCAGTCTTGGAGTCATATATTCAAATAACGTCATTAAAACATCTTTTGGAACATTCATAGAAGAATATGGTATGAATTTATTATTCAGTTCATCCTTATTCTCGTAACATTCCCCATTGACGTAAATACTGCTCACTAAAATTCTTAATAAATTCTCAGTTGAATTGAGGACAGAGCTTTTAGAAAAACAGCTAAAAAAAATCAAATAAAATAAAACAATAATAATAGTTTTAAAAAAATCACTTCAATGACCTGAAATTATGACTTTGTTTACCCGATTCACTAAACATCACTAAAGATAGCCTACAATTTCAAAATCCAGTTTCGGGGATTTTCAGGAGAGCTCCCGATCCTCTAAGTCCATCATAGTTAGTGAACACTAATTGACGTCAGTTTAAAAAAAAAGGAACAAAGTAGCCTAGAAATTTATACGAATTTTAATTTAGAAAAAATTTCTAGGAGAAAGCTTTGATATCCCCCCTCCGCCCCAGTCTTTTCTTAACACCCCTGCAATTTCACTTTTAAAACTTTAATTGAGAAACATTTTCGGAGCAGCTCTAACCAACGACCCACCTCCTTCTAATCTCTGATGTCAACAAGGACTTCAAAATATTCATTTTTGGACAATCTGGGTGCACTACTGGTGCGCAATGTAATAATTAAAACCAACACGAAGCATAATTAAAACCAGCAAATCAATACTACATGGATCAAAAAAAAATATTTCGAAAAAAAATCATATTTCATAACCGCTGTAAACAAAGAAAGTTCTGTGATAGATTTCATAGGTAAGGGAATGTGGGACAAAGTGAAATGGTAAAATATGTTTTAGTTTGGAGAGTCACCTATCTTAGCAATGTTTTAACCAAATTCTTAAATATAGTTAATTTCAATCAAAAAATAAATAGCTGAAAAGATCAAAGAAACAAATAATACAAATTATTTTTAAAACTTGAAGCCCATATTGTAATATTTTGTGATTTTTCAAAAATAATTGTTATGTTAAAATGATAAAGATTTTGTTGTTTACGCTTTCAATATTGATTGAGATCTACTAATGTCTAGTGAAGTCAGGGACGTCATTTCAAGTTTTTCCGGGGGGGGGGGGGCAAAGGGTCCAAACACAATGCAATTTCATCGGAAAACATTAAAAACCACGCCCACTTGTAAATGCATTGATTTCTCAAAGCCAGGGGGAGGGGCAATTGATCCCCCCCTAAATGACGGGCTTGAGTGAAGTACTTATTTAGTTAATATTAGGCAAGTTTTGAACATTGTTACATGTTTAATGCAGTTTCTGAGTCAATAACATTTCAGAAGCATAGATTCTATAGAAGAGCATTTACTTATTCATTCATACATTAAATCACATACGTACTCATTCATTGATTCATTTACATTCTTTTACTTATTACTTTACTTATTTTTTCATTTATTCGTTCATTCGTTTTTTTATTTATTGATTTGAGAAAACATTTTTAATGATCAAAAAGAGAATATTTCATTACAAAAGTATTCTATTTTTTTTGCTTTGTTCCATACAAAAAAAGGGAAATTTTTCCGCTTTTTGAGAAGGTGGCAATTTTTCCCAGAAACTAGAAACAATACTTCAATGCTAATTTAAGAACACTAAAAAAATTGTGTAATCTTACTCCATAAAAGCGGTGGCAGCAGTGCTGCCTCTACTACTATAGAGTGACTTCACCGATATATCTGGTGTAAAGTAACACATTACTTGTGGAAGGTTACACCAAAAAAACAGCATTCATCAGGCTGGAAGATGACTTTTATTTAATGTTTGTGAGGTTCATGCTTTCCCACAACCAATCAATTTTCCTCAAATGCGTAAGTTATTTTCATTTCACACGATAGGATCGAACCCCGAAACACTAGCTTATGTCTTACACAGAGCGCTCAAAGCAAGCTTGTTTGACCAATAGGCCGGTTAAGTCACATCTTGATTACGTTCATAAGACTTAAAAGCTCTGTGCAAATGTTTGTCTTAACGCATGCGCTTTGAATAACACCCTAGTAATTTTAACGCTTGGTGAAATTTTACACAGGCTACGAAAAAATTTCCTCCTAAAATTGGAGTTTGCTGAACCTCGGAACATCTTACTCCAGAAGTCATGTAACGTTACACTCATTAAAAATGGCAACCTTACACATTTTTTAGTGTATAAAATGCATTGTTAAGTAATGAATTTTTTCTACCAAATTTCCAATTTTTTGGTTTTGAAGAAGGTAAGTTATCTTAACTATTTTACTTTGCCCTACATTCTCCTCTAAAAAACCACTAGATTTAATATTTAGCCTCTTGAAATCGATTTCATGCTAAATATTCAATTCAGTGATTGAGTGGTGACTACTTCAGAACAAAGCATTTGATTTTTAAGATGCAGACCATCATTAAACCATGGCAGTTTCTGAATTATTTATCCTTCGACACTAGGTTTAAAAGTTTCATAAAGTAATAATTAAGTAAAATAACATCTCATATTAACATATTGTAATAAATTTTATAATTATTTATTCAGAAAATGCTCCAAGGTTTAAACTATCCTATGCTGCTGAGATTATAAAAGCAATTACCAATTAGTTTTTAGAACACAATGCTTTATGAATTCAGAACTGACCACAGATACATATTGATTACTCATTAATGGGTTGTAATAAAGCATTCTTCAAAAGTACAAAATTTAACACACACACACGTTTAAAGCCAGTATTTTTAAAGAGTTACTTCCGCGGAAATATAGGTTTGTAGTCACAAGTCAAAAGCTCTGGTCTTTTGTGTTAAATAAAACTATGTACATGTGTGTGTTATTTTAATTACTCAGTCAGCAACATTTATATCATTTCTGTAGTTTAAAATTTTTTTAAGTGTGCCAATTAACAATGAAAAAGAAACAAACAAAAAAAAAAAGAACCAAAACAAAACAAAAACTGAAACTGATAGCTCTTTTAATTGAGAAAAAAGAGAGTGAGAGAGAAGGGGGAGGGAGGGTGAAGGGAAATTTTTTTGTACATATTAAAGTTGCGATACTGCATTTAATAAACAGACTGATTTAGAGTTATTACATTTGTAAGAAACAAATATATTCAAGCTGAAATTGGTTTGTTTACATATATATATCAGTAAATAACTCACTTAAAGCCCAGTATAAGAAGACACGTTTAAAATTCAGGTGATTATGAGCCTTGCTTTTCCGCACTTTTGAACTCCGAGCAACTAATTAGAGTCAAATGCTCATAATAAGGCGTAATGTAATCATACCGGCTGAATGTAAACATAGCTAACCCTAACACTCCCGAACACTGCAAAAGACATTGAAATGAACACACAAATATAACTGTTCTTGAGAACATGCGGTGAATGTTATTTCACCGATGAACGGTGATCACTGAATAAAAGAAAAAGGGAAGAAATGGAACGCTTACCTGTGTGCGGGGCTGGTACTGGTGCCGTCCGCCATCTTGGGAAGAAGTGAATTGCTTCGGTCGTTATGAGAGGTCGGGGGGCGGGGTGGCTGTGTGACGAGCAGCTGGGATGGAACAAGAAGAGGCGGGATTTTTTCTTCTCCAAGAAAAAAAATACATTATTATGGAGTGGGCTAAATAAAGCAAAATTGAATTAGTAGCAAAAGAGATTGTTTTATCAGTGGGTACAGTTTGTTTACTTTGGTTCATAAATGTTATTTGAGTTAAGAGGATATTAAAATTTGTAAGTGGAAAATAAATCATGATTTAACTAAAAAACAAATTAATTTTTAAAAGTTTTACTTGAGTGCTTTCATGAGCAGGAGAGCCCCGATGGGACGTCACGGGAGGTCACTGTGACCTCCCAATAATTTTCCAATTTGGCATATTTAGCGGACGATTCGGCAATTTGAAGACTATATTGAAGAGATTATCTGTTCTTTTTAATTGGATGGTATTATGCAAAAAGGAGTTCACCCACAAAACATAAAAAAATGAGATATCCAACTCTGATGGTAAAATATGTTGCTTTCTACATTAAGCAAAAATGATTTAAGCCCTATCAGCGTTTTCGTGGTAACATGTCACTGGTATATTCATATAGAGCTCATGATTTTTGCCAGAGTTTGTTGACTTTAAAGCCATTATCTCAAAATCAGGTTTTTGTGGGTCAACTCCTTTTTGCATAATGCCATCCAATTTTTGGAATTGTTTTTTAAAAGATGCCTAATGCTTTCTCTCACGAAATGTTATGCATGTACGACATGTGTGCATGTTTGTATTTTATCATTCGGTAAAATTGGAACTTTATTCTGTAAATTAATAATCCCCCCCCCCCATTTTAGTTCGGGACGCCCCTGTTTATGGGATCCCATATAGGGGAAAGTGGGGGCTCAAGCACCCAGCCCTTAGAAATTAGTACTTCCTGGCTTCTAGTATTTTTTTTTTTCGGGAAAATAAATTATTCAATTCAATGTTTCATATTCGGAGGTAATAACTACAAAAATGTATATGTATTGAATAATGAAAGACAGTAAGCGTTACTGCAGGCCAATAAGTTTTTAGAGTATGGTGATTCATGGTAGAAATAAAATTATTATATTTTATATTCAATAATAAACAAATGGATCTACAATAACATACACACATAAATATTTAATATGGTGGCGGTGATGTGGAGGTTAACCCATTAATGCCTGAGATTTTTTTTTTCAACGATACTTTGTATACTGGTTACAAATAGTGTTTAATGGACAGAAAAAATAGTTAAAAAATTATCATGTAAAAAATAATTTTTTTATTTAAGAAAGAAAAATCGTCCCTAAAAAGGGACGCTAAGGCGCCAGAGGGTACATACTTTTTTACCAATTTTTTTTTTTCTGCCTACGATGTAATATTGAAAATGACAATTTATAAGAAGAAATAAAAGCAGCAATTAACATAAACTGGGAAGTAGATTCAGATTACAAGGAAATATTGGTGTTGTTGAGTATGAAAGTCATCAAAACATTTGTTCTGCAAACCTACGTATTGCATTTGCTGCATTCCGATAAGCTCTTTTACTTCAATGGGCACATCTTACCTGAGTCTTATTTAAAGAAATATAACAACTAGCCCCATAATACCTAACTCAACTCTCTTGAGCTCAAGGCATCAATGCATGTTGTACAGCAGCTTCTAAAATAAAAATGAAGAGCGGCTACCACCATTTTTTAGAGTGGATCAAAAACCGGTAGTTCCCGATATTTGATGCATGGGATCTTTTTCCCTACGCAACGATTGTATTGAGCAAACATATATATTTGGTTCATCAATTTCAATTACTTTCTTTTCGCTATTGGACAATCGCTTAGCCTTTACAATAGGATAAATTCCATGAAGATTCAATGCAATAGTTATGACATTGCTATTATTCCACCGAACCAACGTAATATTATTTTATCTGTCATCGACATTTATTCAAAACTTCCTCTCTTTTCTTTTTTGAACAACGTAACTTTAGTTCATGAGCATTTTTTAATCCGATTCTTGCACAAAACCTTGCTGAGACAAATAATCACGTAGGAGCTCAAGAGAAGTAAATAAATTGTCACAGTAGAGATCAAAATTGGCTTGCTCAGGGAATTCTGAAATTAAATGTGCAACTCCCCCCCCCCTTTCTCAAACAACAGACACACGTGCAATCCTTGAATTCTTCATCAAGGTGAAATGCTAAGCTTCTGAAACGGCTTAGGGCTTCTTCCCCCCCCCCCCACAACAGTCAGACTAATCAATAATAAACACCTAAATGCATAATGGAAAAGTAATTAAATACAACGAATAATTAGTGTTTTAAAGAATTACATTTTTGAAATAGCTTTCTTTCAAAATTTACCTTGAGTATTTTTGTAATTAAAAAAAAGAAGAGAAAATATTTAAGAACATTGTATAATTAAGTTTATATATATTAATTAATTTAATTTAATTAGATTTTGAAAATAAAATAAGTTTTAAAAAATGACAGTTATTATCTGTTTTTCAGTCTAGAAACATTTACTAACTTCTTTTGATATAAATTATAGATTCTAAGCAAGAAATCAGCAACGGTTAAACAATGCAGCCTTTGGTGCCTAGCGTCCCTTTTTAGGGACGTTCATAAATTGCTATAAAATCCTAAAAAAACTTAAAATTTACAAAATTGCAAAAAAAGTAAACTAAAACATCGATCAAAGTAACACATATATCAAACACAGACAAATTTACTTGTTAATAACTTTAAAAACTTAACCTTTTGTTCTTGAGATTGTAAACGATGTAATTTTGATAGAGATCATAATCAAATGGCTACAGATCACACTTTACAGCGGTTATGTGCTGCACTCTGTTAATACAGAATTGAAGCAATACCAAAGTAATAATTGAACACAATTATTTTGTTGAAATGTTCATTTTTGGAAAATTCAGACACACTTTTTGGACCGTCCCTAAAAAGGGACGCTAGGCATTAATGGGTTAAAGTTGTTCAAAACTACTTATGCTTAATTTAGTTCTTTTTCACAACGTTCTCTGCTAAAACTTGATTTGTATTTCTTTATTTATTCTTTCTTTTAGTTATTTTTCACAATAAAGCTTAGAAAAAAGCTGTCTAAAATGAAATTACCCCGAAAAGTGCTCAACCCAGAAACGTACAACATATTGTAACCAAGAAAACCAAATACGGTCACTGTTCATAAATTTTAAGACAATTTAATAACTGGAGTGTCTTGAAATATTTTCTTCTTTCTTTGATACATCTAAAATCCTAGAGCAAAACTGTATGAGTGAGTGGGAATTTGGTTTCATTAGCTGCCTTCGATAGGTAATGGAATTGCGATTAACATATTTTATACTTGAATGCAAAAATTATAAAATAAGTTCAAAACATAGGTTTTCACTTTTTTTTTCATTTATTGTGAAAAATGTGCAAGTTATGATTTTTAATGAGTGCAATGTTACAACACATACAAAAACTCATAACTCTCTCTTTCTCTCTCTTTTTGTTGTTCTAAGAAAACAATAACTACTCCAACTATTGTGAGAACATGTTTATGTTCAAAATCATGAGGTTTAATAGAAGCAGACGACAAGTAAAACTATATGACAATTGAATAATTCAACTTAATTCAGTTATTATTATATTTAATTCAATTAATCTATTTTTCAACAATATTACTTTTTGAAAACACAATATTTTTCACATGTCTAAAACTATATTTGCTCCAGAAATCGTACTAATTTTCAAGAAGGAATAAAATGTTTTAAAAGCATTAGGGATCTAAGAAACCCATATCCAACGGATGAAATGTGAAAGTCAACTACGATTCTATCCTGCAGCACACTAAAACAATTGTGTAAAGTTACGATTGTTAAAAGTGTTCCGTTACACAACTTCTGGAGTACGCTGTTTCGAACGAAAGTTTCACGTAGCCTGTGTAAAGTTCCACCGAGCGTTAAAATTACTGGGGAGCATTCGAAGCGCATGCGTTGACGCAGAACCTTCAAGATATGCATTAAAATGCGGTAAAGTTCGGGGTTCAATCCCGTTGTGAATTAAAATAACTTATGAATTTACGTAAAGTTTATTGGTAGTGGGAAAGCATGAACCTAGCAAACATCTAATAAACAAACATTTGAATATAATCTTCCAGTCTGATGAATGCTCTTTTTTCTTCTGTCTTTTAACGGAGAATTCTGGTGTAACCTTGAACACAAATTGGTGAAAAGTAAAGTCATAGTTACATTGACATGGTGTAACCTTCCACAAGTAATGTGTCTCTTTGCACCAGATATATCGATTAAGTTACCCCATAACAGTGGATAAGGTCTTTGCTCCCACCGTATTTATGAAGTAAGGTTATAAATTTTTTTACAGTGTTTAGTATTCAACTGAAATTAATTATTTGTATTAAAGCAAAATTTAATGAAAAAGAATTCCTCTTTATGGTTAGAATTGTCCGATTATTTTACCATTAGACTAAAATACCATTTAAGCTTTTAACAAATATATCTTTCAAAATCCATTTTAGAAAAATAATTATCAGAAACAAAAGCAATACTTCATAAAATATAGTTCATCAGAAATGCAACTATGAGTTTTGCATGCATTCAAACAGTTGAATACCCTTTTTGTATAAAGAATCAGCTAACGGAAATCAACAGTTTGAAGCTAAGAAGAGCGGTTTAATTAATAGCACCTGTCGTTTCAGTAGCGATTGCAGCTGCAGGTACAGCTTTTCGCTCACTCATCATCGTTTTGAATTTAATTTTCCGCAAATAACCATTCAAATAAAAATTTCTATTTTGAAATACTCTCCGTCTGGGAGTTAGGAGCAAATGATCTACCTAAGGATTTTTTTTACCAATTAATTCCAGCTTGAAATTCTAAGGAAACAATTTGATTTAATTAAAAAAAAAACACTTTGGTACGAAATTTTTATTTATTTATTTTTTTTTTTCGAAGCAACGCCCTGGTTAAAAGCTTATAAGCATCTTAAATTAGCTAAATAAGTATAAATGATGGTAATATCAATTGCTAGGATAAAATGAAAGAATTCTTACTGGAATATGAAGCAAATATTTAAGAATGTGCTCGTAGACAAAAATAAACATTTTGAGAAACGTTTTTCTTCTTTGAGGAGGACAATATTCAGTGTAGCACTTCAGAAGAGAGTTTGGTCGGTGCAGAAAAAGCAATTTGAGTTCCGACGCAGGCCCTTCTTTTGTGCTCAACAATTACACTCATTACGGTACGAACTCCTTAGCACAAAGAAAGCGGACAATGGATCAATCGAATAAAAGTTTCCCCAAGTATTTTCTAAGAAAAATCGAAATTTTCACTTGTACCGAAAAAGTTTATAAATAGGACCTACATCTACGCTTCCTTCTTCTAGATTCGTGTACATAATGACTGTAAGAAATTAATTAAAATTTGCCAAGTTTGACTCTTTTAAACGAATTAAGTGAAAAGAGACTCGGCTAGTAGAGTGACAATTTAAGCCCCTAATGTAGCCGAACAATGCGAAAATAGCCTCACTTCATTTTTTCATGGTTGTGAAATTCGTTGCTTCTAACGAGATTTTATTTGCTCTTTCGTTGCAGGAGCTGCTCCGCAAACGCTTTGTCTAAGTAGTTCTTTTTAAGTGTTTTCGTTTTGTGTGAACACAATCGCTATGCCTGTTTTCTGTCTTCATCAATATCCGAAAAAAGTGCCAGACTGAATTAACAGTACTCGCAGACTTGGTTACTTTAAATGAAAGGCGACATTTGCTGAAAACATCGCGTAATGGATAGTGCTGCTAATTCATTTACATGTGCAAGTTTGAGACAAATTCTTCATTTTAATGTTTTTTTTCTTTTATATAAAAAAACCTTCCTGAATCAGGTGTATAACATAATATGCAATCATACTTAAATTAGAAATTTAACCTAAAACTTACCTATTGAAGCGCATATTGCAGGCACTTTTTTTTTTAAAAAATAGCATTGAATTACGCAAACAAGCTTTCCTGAATTGCAAAAAAAGTATTCTGCCGTGCTAAGCGCAAAAGTCGTATCTGCATACGACTTTAAAAGGAGAAATCACCGCTTAAAGTTTTGCTTCTCTATGCATTTGATTCTAATGGAACTTTTTCAAATAATTTTTAAAAATATTTCCCTTGGACAAATGGCCACAAAACATTGTATTTAGGTGAAATATGTGACAGAAAATGGTGACTGTAACTCAATTTCGACGAAAAGTGCAGATACGACTTTTGCGCTTAGCACGGCAGATTGGATTAAGCTGCAAAATTTAAAAATGCAACTATGCTTATCGATACCTTTTTTTCAAATCCTTCAAATTTATTATTAAGTTTTTGATTTGGAAAAATTGTGACAATTATTTTCATGGTTTTATGAGTTGTATATAGGTTCTTTGAAGCGTTTTGTTTAACCCTTAAAAGAAAATGTATTTTATAAATTATCGAATCACCATTTTACGCTTCTCAGAACTCTTTGAGCTTGCCGTTTTCTTTATTTATTTCATTTTATTTTTATTAATTTATTTCATTTCTATTTTTGATTTATTTTTTAAATTTTTCCTCTTTATTTTATCACAATGCAAACAGCTTAATAAAGTAATGAATGGTAAAGGAGCTTAATTTTTTTTATTATTCTCTAAAATATATGCTAGGGATTAATATAATCAAAATCAACCATATTTTAAATTACATATAACAAATTAATAACAACAAATTTTGTACAGACTTATTTATTTATATGCATTTCTACAAGGAAACTGCATTTATAAATTGATTATTTTATAAAAATTGAAATTTACTAACATTTTGATGCATTGATTAATGAAATAGGCACTTGCGGTATTTTTTCAAAGCTTCCGGGTTACGGAGATAACAGGTTGAAGACCTCTGATGGTATTAATTGAAAATACATTAAAGTTTGTACTTAGAGTGAATACTGTATTAAAAATAAGAAACTACTATTGCGTTATCATGGTTGCTGAATGTTTTATGTTTTACTGAGAGCTTGATTTATATTTGTTGCACTAATCTTTAAAATTTTTATAATGAGGAAATAACAACTGAAGACATCTTTCTTCAAAATTAGTGTGAAAGTAAACTAAATGTAACTAAGTCAAACAAGGGCGAAGAAAAATGTAGGGTGAGTTCTGATAAGTGCGTCCACGGGGTAAGTGCGTCCACTGGGAATTATATGAACACTGTCCTGAAATGGCTTCTGCAACACATCGACTATGTTAGATAACTGTCTAATGATAATTTCAATAGGTAGAATTCAGGCCTGGATTCAATAGACGAAACACAATCAGAGACAACTTAAATGTCTTCAAAAAAAAAAAAAAAACTCTAAAGTAAAGATAGAGAAGGTTTTGTTTCAGTTTCTCTTGTAGTCATACCAAGCAATTGAAGTCAAGAAATGCAAGTTGTTTCTTTTGAGTAATAGCTACTAATAAAATACATGGGGTATTTTTATCAAAGACTAACTAAAATTTGTTTATATGACGGTACGCACTTTCCCTTTCTTTAAAGTAAGGTGGGGTTAAGTGCGTACCATTATGATGAGGCAAGTGTGTACCATTACGTAAAAAATCCGACTCTCGTAATTCACCTTTAATTTTGCCTATAACTCTTTTATAAGCCGATGATAAATCCGACATCATTTCCATCAAGTATTTATATTTACAGTGAATGCGGCATAATATTTCAATTTTATTCATTACCTCTGAAATATATTTGCTTTTAGATATCAGTTAGTAAATTTTTCGTTAAAAATAGCGATCATAAGCTATACTTAATTAAAACCATAATGACAAATGAAGCAATGAAATTAAGTGAAACACTAAATAAGGAACCAACTGATTCAAAAAACGAAGGTGGAGTAATGAATAAATTATATTTAAGAAAATTAAGAACACCTTGTGAAAAACTATTTCAATGTACAAGAAAAAAAAAGTACAAGTATCATAGCATGATCAATTATTTTCCTTTTTTTCCCCTTTATTTTGTGTTTTTTCTTACTGCTGCTGATTCTAATAAGAAAAATATTTTAAAACCGTATTTATTCAAAAATAAAAAAAAAGAAAGAAAAAGAAAAAAAAAAACGAATTGTTCACTCAGGTCACCTAACGATCTACCATACAAATAGAGTTAAAGAAAATCACAGGGGTACGCACTTACAACAACGCTATTGGACGCACATGTCTCATCTTACATTTAAGAAGGGGTAAGTGCGAACCCTGGCTTAAACACAGACTGATTAATGTATTAAACCAAAATAAACTATGTAGACTATAAGTGATTATTACTAAATAAAAACAACTTACATTTGCTCACTTTGTCCTATTAAAAGGACAAAGGAAGAATCCCAGACACAACTCTCTCAATCTTCAAATCACAGCAGACTCGTGGGATATCACTGATTGCGTTTCATCCATGCAAGAAAGTGCTGATCTCTAGTTTTAGGAATTATCCCAAGAAAACTACCTAACATATTTAATATGTTCCAGAAGTTTTTTCCTGCTCATATTCACATAATTTAAGGTGGACGCACTTACCCCGCTAGGTAGGGAAAGTGCGTACCTTAGAATAGGTGTCATAAACCAGGTCACAAAAATTATGCTTATGGTTTCTTTGAAATATTATATGCTTGAAAATCTTAGTAAAGGATCTGGAAAGAAAACTAAAAAAAAATTGTGAGTGTACAAGATTTTTCAACAGAGCAGCATCCTTGAGAACATGAACTTTGAAAAAAAGGGTACGCACTTACCAGAACTCACCCTAAATGTGTTTTTGTAGGTTTATGTCATACTAAAATATAAAAACTGCCCAAAAATATCGTGCCGGTATGCTATGGTCATACATGATGATATAAAGAGGAAGTGGGGAGTACCCACATGAAATCTAGGCCCAGGATTCCACCGTGGCTCCATCGGACCTTGCATTCATGCAGTGTTTCAAAATTGAATAGTTTCCGAAAAAGAAAAAAAAAATAGTAAGAAATTGTTTAAAGAAAAAAACTTTTATAAAAAAATATTAAAAAATGTTAAAACCGCAAGTTGCAAGTTTCGCTCATAGCTAGTTTTTAATAGAAGTCGCATAAAAGATTGAAAACAGCAACTTGATAGCTAGAAGTACAGAATTTTACCCTTTAAACACATCATATTTTGGTGACACTATTCGTATACCAAGCATATTCAACAAAAATAGTTTTATCTCCTATAATACACTGCAAAAAATAAACTGTTGTTTTTACAGTATAATACTGGCAGAAGAAATCCAGTTTAAGCACAGTAATAAACTGTAAAACAAGCAATTTTACAGTTTATTCCTGTTAAATTAGCAATTTTACAGTTCATTACCCTAAAATTAGCTGTATTATACTGTAAAAACAACAGTATAATACTGCCAGCAAAGGTTCCAATTTAAAACTGTAAAATGTACACTAATATACTGTGAAACTAGCAATTTTACAGTGTACTATTGTAAAATTTACTTACTGTAAAATTACTATAAAATTAGCTGTATTATACTGTCAAAGCAAAATCTATTTTTTACAATGTAGCTGCATCAGTATGGTTTTATTTTGGTTATCCGTTCAGTCTGGATTTCAACTAGTTATATAATAAGAAAACTATAATGCTACAAAGCGGCGAATGCCTTAACTGTCAGTCTTAGAGAAAAAGTCAAAGCATGTTTTCCAAACATGACAGCTTTTTACAATAGCTTCTGAATATATTACGAGGTCTTTCTTTTCATAAAAGTATCAGATGATAAACGTATCATTTAGGTTTACTTTATTTAGCTTCTTTTGAAATGGAATTGCATCGACCCATACAAAGCCCGATCTGATTTACAAATAAAAAAATCAAGCCAGAAATGCACTCATTTCCAGTTCACCGATTTATTACATTCTTTCGCAAACTGGGGGGAGATACATTACATAATATGTTACAATAAAACAAAATTAAAAACGTCATTCCAGTCAGCTTCGGCGTTCGTTCGCTCTTTGAGGCAGCCATAAAGACAGACAGGGTCGCTAAAGGATAAGTAAAAAGAGAAATCAAAACGAGAGTTGTCATCGATTAAATCCCCCCCTTCCCCCCACCCCTCTGATCTTCCTTTTCCTTCCTACGTCTTTTCTATCAGAGTCTTCCCCCTTCGTTCTGTTTCTTTCTGTCCGTTCCTCTCCCCTGGTAGTCTTTTCTCACGTTTTCCGGTTCTATCGCATTCTGTCGATACTTGCTGGAACAGAAATGTATATAGAATAGAAGTAATGCTGACGTTTCTACTTTTTTCGCTTCTATCAATTCAGAGAGCTGAGATTTCGGAGTGCGAAACGAATGAGGATGTTTTATCTTATTTTATTTTACACCGCTTTATTTTTATTTATTTGTTTCATTTTTTTTCTGTTCAAAAGAAAATGCCGAACTGTGAGGGAGTAAAAACTGTGCGCATTCAAGGATAATAAAATTACGAGGTTCAAATTCGGAAACTTCTGGCTTTAGACTTCATTCTGTGATAAAAGATCACGCCGTTTTAAACTCGAAAAGTTCTCTCAATCGATGCTTCCAACAGAACGTTAGGGTCTAGGTTTTGTCATTCGCTTTCTTTATTATTGTAAAAGTGTAAAAGGCTGCATTACGCTGTGCTTAGTACGAGCCGAAAATTGTACTGATAGTCAAAAACCGTTTTTCGAATGCTTCCGACTCTACAATACAATTTTGCATAAGCTTCCTTGCTTGATTCAAGCTTAGAGAACGATATAAACTGATTCTTTTTGGCTTGATCGGATGGAAATCGACATTCTTGTGAATGTAACATTTTGACGTTACAAATTGGTGACACATGAGCACAGATGACACATGCTAGAACTTATTTTATATTACTCAAACTCTGTTAGTGTCTTGTAGTAACTCTTAATATTATTAAGAAGAAAAACAATTTTATTAGAAGAATACACAACACAAACACTCGTCATAATAATTCCTTACATCACCTCAAAAAAGATTGAAAACATACAAAAACTCATAACTCTCTCTCTTTGTTATTCCGAGAAAACAATAGCAACACTAACTATTGAGCCAATATGTTCACAAAATATCATAAGGTTTGATAGAAGCAAACTATATATAGGCAAAAAAATATGTTAGTAGAATAATTCTACTTAATATTGTTTTTACTATACTTTATTTATTTATTTATATTTCAATGATATCACTTTTGAAAACACAATATTTTTTTATGTGTCCGAATCTGTCTTGCTCCAGAAATCATACTAGTTTTCAACATGGTTTGTGAATTGTTTATAAAAACATTTTAGGTCTGATGAATCCATATCCACTGAATGAAATTATGAATGTCAACTACGATTCTATCCTGCTGCCGTCAGAAATTTCGTCAGTGGTTTTCGTCATGAGGAGTTTGGTCTTTCAGGGTCAGGAGGGGTTTGGTAGAATAAGCAATATGTATTTGAAAAAAAATTTAATGAAAAAGTTATTGGAGGTGACTCTTTGTCATATTTAGTTCGAATAAATAAAAGGGGTAAATAGTGAAAGTGCCTGCGTGTATTTTATTGAACTCTTTGGTCTAACGAACAGAAATTACGGCTGAAATCTTTTTAAATGGAAATCAAAAGGAATATTGCTCTATTTGGAAAAGGAAGAGAGACCTTATTTCGGTGGGGGGTATTGATAGTTAAATAAATTTATGTTTATCATTACGAAATGTGATGATCGTTTTCAATCTTTCAATGCTGAGTAAACACCCTAAACATCATTAAGCAACCTAAGGCCTTTTCACTGACTGATCGTTTTCAAGTTCCTCTTAAGATGCATGATCCGTTTAACATATCAGCTGTTACGCGCAAAGTGCGAAGGAATTAAGGAACAACCTTTTTTGAAAATTACTATTGTTTCAACAAAAAGGAATAATCTCTAAAAAGTAACATCTAAGTGTATAAATCAGACGATCCTATAATTTCTAACAATGTTTTTTTTTTTTTTTTTTTTTGGTTCATATCATCTTTTATATTGTCAGTCGCCAGTGATACCTGGGGCTAAACAAAATTTAATGAAAGTAACCGATGACTGACGTGACTGGAACGGAAAGCTCAGTGTCAGTCACAGATGACTGACGAGTCTGCCATAATGAGTCAAAAGTAATTTATTAAAACTTATTGCATACATTCAACTTTCCAAAAGGAAAAGCCAACATAAAAGTTTGCGTTGTAGTCGAGTTCAAATGTTCCAAAATTGGTGGTAATAAAAATGTAACTCATAAAAAATAGTATAGAGTGGCATACCTTGGGGTTGACTGGAGTGGCTCTTGCCACGGGCGCAATAGCCAGAGGGTCAGCATTCTGATCGATTTAATAATAATAATAAAAGAAAAGCTAAGGAAAAAAATTGTTTTGATCATATTGTTGAAAAATATTAGGTAAAAAAAACGCTTAAGAATAACAGCTAGAGGGGAAATGAACCATCGAAAGGGAAACACATTGGGCATCATTAAGGGAAAAGAAAAAGAAGAATATCAAGGTTGCAATTTTATTTTTTAAATTTGCCGAATAATCGAAATTTTCTGAATATGATATTATTTTGGGAGGTCACAGTGACCTCCCGTGACTTCCCAACAAGGTGACAATGAGGAGGGGAGCAGTTTCTTAAGTTCGATACGCCCTCGGTACGCTTCGGAAAACGGACTTTAATTTTGTTTCTCGCTTAAAATATTAAATGAGAAGTAAACAATCGGAAAGAAAAATTGAAAAAAACTGCAAAATTTAATTGTGAAACTTTTTTTTTATCAACTCAAATTCGGAAACTTATCTTCCACTGCTAATATCAAAAGATTGTACAACACAATAAAGAAAATAACAACTAAAGAAAGAATCCCTTATTTGCTCTTCTCCCCATTGCCCAAACTGTGTGCTTGACCACGCTTCCTTCCCCCTATCTGGAGTTAGTTTTGTCAGCAAGTGTCCCTTCCCCCAAGACGGATGTCGTCGGATGTTGTCTCTGCAAAGAGAACATCCCCGACCGAATCGACCGACTCGACATCCGACATCTTCGTCTTGCCCCACTGGACAACGGATAGGAGAGGGATGCAGTCGGAAATCGCCCTCCTCCAACAAGAGGGAGCCATTCTGAAAGATGCCATTCCTGATCTTGAGAAAAAGAGACAATTTATTCTTAATCCTTTCGTTTCGGACGAAATTGCTCAAGTTTTTACGAAAGACAGTAAAACCCCTCTTAGCGACCACCTCTTTGTTCCGTGAAATCTTAGCCGCTCAGGGGGCGTGGTGACCGGTTTAAAGGGTCTCCATTAAAATTGCAGTTAATTCTATAATACATGTTTTTTTTTAATTTAAAATAAAGCTTGATACTTTTCTAAATGTAAAACGGTATTTTATTTGATGTTTTATTGCATTGACCTCCCGTGAGTATTCATCAGGACTCCCTTGCTCTCAGTCGGCACTGTAACTATCAAATCTCTTCGCTGCTGTTTTATGCTGGAAGGAATCGAAGTATTTCGAATTCGAAAATAGTTCAGATTTTTTCTCTTTCTCCGATTTACCGCTCTCCTACTTGCACAGAAAATTCATTCAGTTTTATTTTTAAGGGCGTATATTGTTGAAGAAAATCAAAGGAAATCTTTCTGAATTTTCCCGTTTTCAGTTATTTCTTCTGTTCAACCCTTTCTTCAAAGATTCTGGCATGTAGCTTACATCCCAGAAATTACTCTCTCTTAATCAAATCCGGGCGAAAGGAAAACAATTGGTCCTGGATATGGGATGTGAAAGTGAATTAAAAAAAAAAAGAAAGAAAGAAAGAAAAAGGACGTTGAAAAAGGTTCATTGTTAAAAATTGTAACATTTGGCACATCACGCTAAAAACATGATAATTGATGTATTTATTTGTTAAAAAATTGGAGAAGTTTTACCGTTTTGCTTCAGTTTTTTTTGAGGGGGTTGAAATCAGGGGTGAATACAGAAATATTTTTTGGGAAGGATCCAGAAAAGTGAAAAGTGCTCCCCTCCGAAAATAATTCTTGATCAGAAAAAAATCCTCATAAGGTTCCTTTAAATTGGTTTTAAAGAGCCCCTAAAGCCAATTAATCCATTTTAAAATACAGAAAGATTACTTACTAACAGGAGTGCCCAAAAGGGGGAATTATAGCGCAAGTTGGGCCATCAAAATTTTAAGATTATTTACCTTATATTTAAAACTATTTTTTTTAAAACTAATTTGATTTTTTACCTATTTATTTAAATTATTTACTGATTTTTTTAATAAAAATTATTCAATAATTTATATTTTTAATTTAAATTAGTTCTTTCATTTCTTTATTATTATTATTCATTTATTTATTTATTTATTTTGCGTGTGTGAGTGTGCTTGGAATGTCTGGAAGAAAGAAAAAAGCGATTCTGTTCTACGCATAATTAGTACTTTTAAAAAATTAATAATAAATAATAAAATAATATTTATAATTAAAAAAAATAAATAAATAATATTTAAAAAATAAATAAATATTTAAAAATATAATATATATTTAAAAAAATAAATAATAGAAAAAAGAGAGGTAGAAATAAAAATAAAAAGCATCAGAGGGTTGTGAAAAATTTGGGGGGGGGGGGGTATTTGCGCCATTGAGATTGGGGGGGATGGGCACCCCTGCTCACTAATTTACTTCGAATGCGATGCTAAAATATCTTGTTTAACATCTTAGGCCAATTAACTACTAAACTTTATATAATCTAACCAAAATGGTACAATAATGCACGGTATTGCTTAAAAATAGTGTCATAATAATTAAATCAAGAGGGCATTAAAAACAGAATAACCTATTAAAGTGGAATTAATAAACGAATTGTGATATTATTTACTCTTGAATTTTAAATTCTTGTACTGTATTCTTTTACACTTGAGACCGCCGACTGCAAAATTACTCCAATAGCAAACTAAAGTGATATTATTTAAATATACGTGTGTGTGTGTGTGTGTGTGTGTGTGTGTGTGTTTCTGAAGAAACAGTTTAAAATTTTTACTTGTGGTATGAAGAAATAAATTAAAATATAGTGATGGGCAGAGTTAAATTATTTTAATTCCTTTCCCCTCCTTAAATTCGCTTCTGGTTGAAAACGTAAAAAGTGAACCAACCCAGTGAAGGAACACCTTTAATCAATGGACAAACACAGCATTTTCCAGGCATTTTCGTTTTGGAAAATATGGAGGAAAGTCACTTAGAAAATGTACCCAAGAAAAAAAACTTTATTTAAAAAATAAATAAATTACTAGCTGTTTCTTTACTGCTGGTTGCTCATTCATTTGTCAGTTTACTTTTCTTAAATTTTTTTTTTTTAACCCTGAATCTCTTAACGAAAACTTTCTGAATTTTCCCGTTTTCAGTTCTTTCCTTTTGTTCAACCCTTCCTTCTTAGATTCCGGCGTGTAGCTTTCATCCCAGAAATTACTGTCTCTTAATCAAATCCGGGCGAAGGGAAAATAATTGGTCCTGGATATGGGATGTGACAATGCACTTTTCCCGATTCGTGACTAATTGAATTTTGGGAACTTCAGCCATTAGATTGAACGGACCCAAAGTTCCATTTGTCCTAAGAAGTTCGCTTTTTCACTTGCTGGAGACCTGTTAATATAATTTACATGTCACTAGTTGCTAATATGCGAAAAAGGCATACAATAAACGCAGTCCACCAAGTAGTTGCTGGTAGCTACCATGGAACGTACTAATTCGCTTAGGTTCAAACTTTCGGGTTTTTCTGCCTTTTGAGAAATGTATGTCATCATTGTTTTTGTCATAGAAGCCGACCAACAAAGAGTAAATGATGAATTCTGTAACGTATTGAAACTGCATATTTGTGCCAAAAATGCAGCATACTATATTTCTACACTCCATAAACACAGAAAGATATTTTAGTATAGGAAGTGGGGTAATATTTAAGTCGATTTTCTTTTTGACTTATAAATGCTTGAAATTTGAATAAATAAATAAATAAAATAAAGCTCTCCATTGAAATCACTAGCTTCATATATAAGTTATACATTATCAATTTAAAATTTAATTTCTTCCAAACTCTAAATGAACAAAATTTGATTTTATGGAAAAAGTAAAGGTGGGGCCTTTAACTTGTGGTGCGAGTAATATGGACTCTTAGGTGTTTGTTTAATGAATATATTTACCTATCAATTAGATTTTTTTACAATAATATTAATGTGTAGCAATGTTTATAAGTAAAAAAATACATTTTTTCCTTGGAAAAAAAGAGTACATATAAAAAGCTTCCATACACTAGTTTTTTCAATTGGTGCTCCAAGTTAAGAAAACGCATATTTAGTTGAACTTCTTGAGAAGTACTGAGAAAGAGGCAATGATATGATTATGTACTATGCAGCACAGCATATTCTTTGGTATTATATTAATCTGTGTGTATGTGTGTGCAGACTTAATTTCATTACAACCTGTTGAGTGGATCTGAGGTCAAAATTCTCAGCTTTGAGCAGCAGTTTGTACTCATCCATTAAGTTTCTTTCAGTTATACTATAGCACAGTGCGAAGTCCTTTGAAAGTATATCTAATGATTTAATTAATCTGTATAAATCGATTTTTCTTTTTCTTTTTTTCAAGTTATTCAGAAGGATGCTTGTCAACAAATATTAACAAGGCGTTTTACTGTTCATCTCTACTGAACTCTTTTAATTTTCCTTCCACTCTGCACAACGCCTTTTCAAAAACTTAACTAATGAAGTGTCTGTATGAAACTTATTTTTTGCTTTTATTTCACAAAATGTTGGGTTCCAAAAGTGCACAAGACGTCTTACTGCTCATCTACTAAACTCTTCTTTTAATTCATTCCACTCTGCGCAACGTCTTTTCAAAGTATTGTTTTTAAATTAACTAAAGTCTGTATGAAACTTTTATTTTCACCTACTATTTCACAAGGTGTTGGTTTCCAAAACTGCACAAAGCGTCTTAATTGCAAATAAAGCGACAGCGAAATTTTAAACTACCAGAATATCATTTGAAAGAAAACTAAAAAAAACACACACAAACACTGACGGCAAGTCATTAGTTTGCTATCGGCAATATCTCCGAGGGTAGTAGTTGAAAAATTCCTGCCCGATCGTCGAGGTCAAGTCAAAGGGTTGAAATGACATCTCTTCAGGGGGATGACAGAAAATTTGGTTCCGAGTGGCTGTCACAGAAGCAGTTAACTGATGAGGTTGAGGTCAACAAGCGGGTGGTGATGATTTGGAAAGTTGGTCCGTCTATGGTAGACATTACTCCCTCTAATCTTCCAATATTAAAAAACGAGCAATGAAATTCAAGCGAGACGGCTGAAAAAATGATCTGAAGGAACAAAATTACATCTACTGGCTTTTAATTTTAGGTTGCGTTAAAATGATACTAATCAGACTAAAATTCAAGGTCAATGATACCGATTCCAACTCTCATGAAAGCTGCCCGGCACTTTAACCGCCCCTATGCCTCTATAATTAGTTTTGTAATAGCATATATTTTCTCTCTATTCATCGGTTTCTTAAGCATGCAGACTGAGTTCACTCCACGTTGAATATATTATAATGAATTATATGTTATAATATGTGGTATCTGACTGAAGTATCATTTGAAAGACTTTTATTTTTAGCTCGAAACTTAAAGGAATTATGCATTTTATTTTGAATTAAATAGTTCATTGACTTCTCTGCTATTAGTATATGATGATAGCTTAGAGCAGATACAGCTATTTTACATTCAATTGATTTTCACGGAGTCTGCAGCTTTTTTCGCGCAGTGCAGAGCTTATTTTTGAGACATTATTAGTATCCCCTTTCCTTTGCATGACCTTGTCTCCATCACACTGAATAAATAAATGTTATTTTTACAGTATAAGACAGCTAATTTTATAGTAATAAACTGTAACAATTGCTAATTTTACAGTAATAAACAGTAAAATTGCTAATTTTATAATAATAAACTAAAATTGCTAGTTTTAGTTTATTACTGTGCATTTTACAGTTTTAAGCTGGAATCTCTGCTGCCAGTATTATACTGTTGTTTTTACACTATAATACAGATAACTTTACGGTAATGAACTGTAAATTTGCTAATTGTACAGTAATAAACTGTAAAATTGCTAAGTTTACAGTTTATCATTGTGCATTTTATTAGAATCTCTGTTTCCAGTATTATATTGCAAAAACAACAGTTTATTTTTTTACAGTGTAACGATTATGAATTTTTGCAGTTAGATACATACATATGAATCTGGGCTATACGAAATTCATTTAAGAGCGATTCCATACCAAATCACCGAATGGGGGTCGCACGACCGACTCGGATTTTTTTTTAATTTGGTACACAGATTGATGGTATAGAGGTATGAAAAAGCCCAAAAGGAAAGTTACCTGCTCCACTTATTTTCTGAGATACATGCCCTCAAAGTTTGTCCGCCACGTCAAAACACTAAAAAAGTGATGTTATTTAATCATTTTTTATAAAAAATCGTACTCATGCAAAATAAAAGTGTTAGATATCTATGGAAACTAGTTACTCCAAGCATTTTGAAAAAAAATACTAGAAAGTTCATAATGAAAATTGCCAAGGTACAGGGCTCTTTGAAGTTGTCACCACAAAAACTTGATTTTGCAGATTTTGCTAAAATTCAGGCATTTATTACAAAAAAAAGGCAAACAAAACCAAAGGTTTTCTCACTTTCTGGTAGTGTACAGGTCCTCCCTGTAAATTGCTACGCAATAAATTTGTTGGGTTTCTCACTCCTTCTTGGAAATATTTTAGCTTAAAGATAAGCCGTAAGGCAAAAAATGCGTTTTTGGCCATCTTGGCAGCCATTTTTCTCATAAAGGGGGAGCAGTAGAAACTTTAATTTTTTTTTAAAACAAGCCACTGATATGTTAGCTATTCACAGGAAAAGAGTTTACTTTTGGTTATTTCCTCCATTAAGAGATATCCTGCTGACAGTATATGCATGTTTTTCACGACGACCATATGCTTTTGTTCCCCCTCTCATGGACTTAAATTTAATTAAACCAAAAAATAATGATATATTTATTATTAGCTGTATTATCTACCCAATATGTCATGAAATTTAATTTATTAAATCATTGAACAATAAATTAGATAATTGATGAAAACAAGAAAAAGTATTTCTCTGATGCCTGAGCATTATGCATTCATAATTATAAAGCACTAAATACTTTCTTGAGAAATTAATTAACATAAATGAGCTCTAAATATTTATATTATAAGCAATACCCAATCTTGTGATTGGGATACTCCTGTTTTTAATTGAAGAATTTCTTGAATATCACATGAATATCAGGAAAATAAATGAGGTCTTTTCGTTTGATGTAGGATATTTTATGACAAATTTCATTTGATGGGCTACTAACTGAGAATGGTGATAAAGAGCTATTAATTTCAGCATCGAATTCCATTTTACCTTATTAACAGTTAAATATTTACAAAATAATAAAATAATTTAATATAAAGCCATGCTTGAAGAATTAAAATTAGTGCAACTAATTTATTCCCATACTGATCTTTACAAAATTGACATGCGTTGAGCACTGATAAGAACTGACAAGAATAAGTTTACTCACTAAAATACTAGTTCACAGATACTATAAAGCGTACATTCTATTTTCTACAAAATAATACTGCAACAAAGAACAAGGGTATAAAGGTGTAAGTACTAACGAATTTCTTGAAAAATCAATTAAAATAAAGGAAATTCGAATATTTATCTCATAATCAATACCCAGTCTTGTGATTGGATGTTCCTGATTGATGGCTATAAACAGGAGGATACCCTTGTTCTTTGTTGCAGTATTATTTTGTAGAAAATAGAATGTGTGCTTCATAGTGTCTGTGAACTAGTATTTTAGTAAGTAAACTTATTCTTGTCAGTTCTTATCAGTGCTCAACACATGTCAGTTTTGTAAAGATCAGTATGGGAATAAATTAGTTGCACTGATTTTAATTCTTCAAGCATGGCTTTATATTAAATTATTTATTAAATTATTTTGTAAATATTTAACTGTTAATAAGGTAAAATGGAATTCGATGCTGAAATTAATAGCTCTTTATCACCATGCTCAGTTAGTAGCCCATCAAATGAAATTTGTCATAAAATATCCTACATCAAACGAAAAGACCTCATTTATTTTCCTGATATTCATGTGATATTCAAGAAATTCTTCAATTAAAAACAGGAGTATCCCAATCACAAGATTGGGTATTGCTTATAATATAAATATTTAGAGCTCATTTATGTTAATTAATTTCTCAAGAAAGTACTTAGTGCTTTATAATTATGAATGCATAATGCTCAGGCATCAGAGAAATACTTTTTCTTTTTTTCATCAATTATCTAATTTACTAGCTGCCAGGGCAGCTAGATTAGCTTCCTGCGGCATGTTGATGCATAACGTCCCCCCTCTCTAACTTTTACCTCATTCTGAAGTTTTATTTGATATAATTTAATGTTCATTCGATTTCAAGACGTACCACGAACGTGGCCCGGCGTTGCACGGGCACTTCGTGCCCTGAAAGTAGTGAGGAAAATGTCAAGAAACTACTCCCCGCCAAGGCGGCTCGCTAACAGGCGCTTCACGCCTTTACTTTTTTCCTGTATAAAAAAAATCATTCGAATTATTGAGATGCTTCGCGCCTTCAAGATGGTGAGGAAAGTTTCAGTAAGTTCAGCTCGCTCAAAGGAGAAAAAGCAGACATTGATACTCAGTTTTTAATATAAGTAGATGGCTCTTCAACAAATGAATGTTTCAAAATATTACAAGTAGCTAGCGATAAAAATACTATGTAAGGGCCGAATTCAAGTGAAACACCATTGCAATCGCTTCGAGGCGTTTGCATATTGCAACCGCTACTGCAAGTCGAATTCAAGTGAATTCGTTTCACTTGAATCCAAATTTTGGAATTTGCGATTGCATTGGTGAGTTGCGATCGTCCGTGTTTCACTTGAATCCCTGCCTTAGTCGCCCGCTTATGAGTTTCGTGTTTGATTTAGTTAAGCCTTCATTCAAAATTCTCATTTTCATTTTTATTACTGTTTCATGGCATGGCAACCACGTTTTGCAATGCAAGAATGGATTTCATATTTAATCATTTATTAGGCTTAATCGCTTTAAACTTGACTACTTATTAATTGATATCTTCGCTGATTAAAATCGTATAATTATATAGATTGAAACTAATGAAGCTTGAAAAATTACCTATCTATCGGTACCTGGTTCGACTTTCAGTTCATTGGCGTTCAGGAGAAAGAAGCGTGACATAGAAAGATAGATAGAAAGAAAGATAGTTAGAAAGAAAGATAGTTAGAAAGATAGTTAGAAAGATACTCAGTTTTTAATATAAGTAGACTAGCTGCGTAGCCCGGCGTTGCACGGGCTGTAATGTAGTGAAGGCAGTTTGAGAAAACTACTCGCCACCAAGGCGGCTCGCCTTTAAAGAAATGAGGAAAGTTTAAACAGTTTACTCGCTGTCAAGGCGGCTCGCCTTTACAGTAGCGAGGAAAGTTTCAATTCACTACTCGCCGCCAAGGCGGCTCGCCTTTAAAGTACCAAGGAAAAGTTTAATAAACTACTCCCCGCTAAAGCGGCTCGCTAAAAAGCTTTCCTGCATCAAAGAATCAATCGAATTATTTGCACATGCTTCCTCAAAAATAAAGACGATGTCAAGTAGCGCATACTTAGCACTCTCCCTAAATTACAAATAAAATTCCTTTCCAAAAACAATTATTTCCAAACCGCTTTCTTCCGGTAAAATTAATTGCAAAATTCTAAACGAAAAAGTTCTTTTAATATTTGAATCGAAGCCAGAAAAAGTCCCTTCTAAAAACAGCAATTGCAATTTTATTTAAAAACACATTTTCAAAATGGTACCTGAGAAAAAATATGTCATTAATAATTAGAATAAAAACAATTGTTAGAACTTTGTTATAACACGTATTCAAAATGACAATGAAAAAAATAACACTCTTTCATTTTAAAAAGTTCAACTTAATTAACGTTTTAATTCAAAATCGCAACGGAAAGAAATAAATATCTTGAAATTTTAAATAGTTCAATAATTTAATTAACGTTTTAATTCAAAATGGCAACGGTAGGAAATAAATATCTTGGAATTTTAAGCAGTTCAATAATTTAATTAACGTTTTTATTCAAAATGGCAACGGTAAGAAATAAATGTCTTGGAAGTTTAATCATTTATTAGGCTTAATCGCTTTAAACTTGACTACTTATTAATTGATATCTTCGCTAATTAAAATCGTATAATTATATAGATTGAAACTAATGAAGCCTGAAAAATTACCTATCTATCGGTACCTGGTTCGACTTTCAGTTCATTGGCGTTCAGGAGAAAGAAGCGTGACATAGAAAGATAGTTAGAAAGATAGAAAGAAAGATAGTTAGAAAGATACTCAGTTTTTAATATAAGTAGATTGTTCAATGATTTAATAAATTAAATTTCATGACATATTGGGTAGATAATACAGCTAATAATAAATATATCATTATTTTTTGGTTTAATTAATTTTAAGTACATGAGAGGGGGAACAAAAGCATATGGTCGTCGCGAAAAACATGCATATACTGTCAGCAGGATATCTCTTAATGGGAGAAATAACCAAAAGTAAACTCTTTTCCTGTGAATAGCTAACATATCAATGGCTTGTTTAAAAAAAAAATTAAAGTTTCTACTGCTCCCCCTTTATGAGAGAAATGGCTGCCAAGATGGCCAAAAACGCATTTTTTGCCTTACGGCTTATCTTTAAGCTAAAATATTTCCAAGAAGGAGTGAGAAACACAAAAAATTTATTGCGTAGCAATTTACAGGGAGAACCTGTACACTACCAGAAAGTGAGAAAATCTTTGGTTTTGTTTGCCTTTTTTTGTAATAAATGCCTGAATTTTAGCAAAATCTGCAAAATCAAGTTTTTGTGGTGACAACTTCAAAGAGCCCTGTACCTTGGCAATTTTCATTATGAACGTTCTAGTATTTTTTTTCAGAATGCCTGGAGTAACTAGTTTCCATAGATATCTAACACTTTTATTTTGCATGAGTACGATTTTTTATAAAAAATAATTAAATAACATCACTTTTTTAGTATTTTGACGTGGCGGACAAACTTTGAGGGCATGTATCTCAGAAAATAAGTGGAGCAGGTAACTTTCCTTTTGGGCTTTTTCATACCTCTATACCATCAATCTGTGTACCAAATTAAAAAAAAATCCGAGTCGGTCGTGCGACCAACTTTTTTTTTTTCGGTGATTTGGTATGGAATCGCTCTTAATGAAATGTCATGTTTTATTGTAAATGAGTTTGGTCCATTTAATTTACTGAAGTCTTTATTGTTTAATCAGTGCTTATTCTCCTTAACGCTAAATATAGCCATCGCTCTTTGAAACCATATGAGGCAACTTTATTGGATTTTAACTATCTGTTGGAGGGAAAAAAATGTAATAAGTTGCGACGCATTTGAATTGATTCTGAATCAATTATCTAAAAATTGACTTACAGATCTAGGTCTGACTGCAATCAATATATATATATATATATATATATATATACAGGGTGTCCACTCCAATCGTGGACCAATAGCTAATTTCTAAACCGTTAGAGATAAGCATATAGTTGATTTAGGAAAAAATCTCCAAATTATGAAAGGAATTTTGGGTCTATTCAATGTTTTTCAAAAAATCAAATTTTGAAGGAGTTACGAAATTTAAATTTTTATACAGCCCCCCAGTCCTATCAATCATATTTAGTAAAACATTCTTGACACTGTAACGTTTAAAACTAAAAAAAAATCACTCCTCTACCACAAAAATTGACCGAGTTATGACGTTTTGAAAAATCAAGATTTTGCATTATTTCATGACGTCATCGAGAGATCGCTTAAGGGATCGTATGCGAAATCCTTCAAAATCTTGATTTTTCAAAACGTCATAACTCGGTCAATTTTTGTGGTAGAAGAGTGATTTTTTTTTAGTTTTAAACGTTACAGTGTCAAGAATGTTTTACTAAATATGATTGATAGGACTGGGGGGCTGTATAAAAATTTAAATTTCGTAACTCTTTCAAAATTTGATTTTTTGAAAAACATTGAATAGACCCAAAATTCCTTTCATAATTTGGAGATTTTTTCCTAAATAAACTCTATGCTTATCTCTAACGGTTTTGAAATTAGCTATTGGTCCACGATTGGAGTGGACACCCTGTATATATATATATATATATATATATATATTAATTTCCCATTTCTAAATGCATTCTTAAAACATAAGCTTAATGTTTCTCACCCGCAATTATGCGTCTTTAATTTAGTAATTATGTCTGTAAAAAAACTTGTTTTGTGATTGAACCAGATTTGAGCATTAACAAATTATTTTGAAATGTAATATATATTCTTTTGCTTCAAATTCAATTTCTTTCCATCAGTATCAAAGACATCCACTAGCTGCATCAATGTGAAGAAGGTGAGGCAAATTGATGTAAATCCAATGCTTTAAATAAAATGACATCACCTTATTTCCGCTTTTTATAATCTTAAATAGTTATACCACGACTGAGCCAAAAATTTAAAAAATCGAACAGTTTTATTTATTCTGGTTCAATCTACAAAATAAATAAGTAATTAATTAAATAAATAAGTGAAAATTAACAAAATAAATGAATTTGTCAGTATAAAATTGCTTTATGTGCTTCTATTGTGTTTATACTGTATCGTAAAATAGCTTGTCATATTGACCATAATTAAAGAACAAACAAATAAGTAATCTGTTGACGAAAAATTCTTAAAAAAAAACCTTAAACTTCTTTTGTACGTTACTTACTTATAATTATTATCATATTTATTTATTTATTTATTATTATTCATTTTTCATTTTACATAGTTTGGGGAAGTGTGGGGTTAAGTAAAACAGCGGAGCAAAGAGAAAGGATGAAATATCTTACTGTGTTTGCGCTCCATCAATACGAACATATTTTAACTATGCTATCACACCTGTTGTTGATTCCAGTTTTAGAAGTTACCTCTGATTATCAAAGTATATCAGTAGCGTACCCAGAAATTACTCTGGATGAGGTTTTTGATCACAACCACTCTTTATATGTTGATAACTATCGTTTTAGGATATTAAATGTATGTTAAAAACCCAAGTTTTTTTTTCTTTTTTTTGGGGGGGGGGGAAGGGGGGTTCACTCCAAAGTTTTCCCTCTGGCTGCGCCACTGAAGTATATGATAATGCAAACCATTTTCATAATTTTTTTATAATTTGATACTGAATCCTGCCTGGTATTTCAGAAAAAATTTGTGCTTTATAAAATGAGAATGTTCATATTATTACCATTTCAAATATTAATTAAGACATACTGATGTACAGTTCAGTATTTATTGATTAAATTTTAAGCATGTTTGGATTTTAATTGTGTAGTGTAATTTGATAAGTTCGCAGGGGGCAAAGTAGAATTGTTTTTATTTCACTTATTTATTCATTCACCTATGAGGTCATTGATTTATTCACTTATTAATAAACCCTTATCCATTTTTTATTTATTTATTCAACATTCACTTATTTATACACACATTTATTGAATCCTTCAATAATGCCTTTATTTTGCGAGCTCATTATTTCAATTCGTTATGTATTTTATTGGTTTTTTATTTTTCTAAGAAGAATACATCCATTTTCGCTTATTGTGAAACTGTATATAGCGATTTTATGGCTCTTAACGTAATTGTTCATTTCTCCTTCGCGTTTCCCTTATTATTTAACTTTTCTCTTACGAAATCATAGCTATGACAAAAATTGATTTGTGGTCCTTTTTAAATCGCTGTGAACTGCGCGCATGTACTTTGATTGAACACATTTTACTAATAAAAAATTAAAAAGAACATTTTAATACAAGTTCCCTTATAAAACATATTGATCTCTTTTTATATTTCCAAATTACAGTGAAACTCCGATTTAACGTTTCTCAAGGAACTGGATAAAAATACGTAAAACACCGTAAAGACATAGAAAGTACCTGATGAAGGGACCTGCTGATAAAAACGTAAAATACAGGAAAGACCTTGATTCGGGGGACGTAAAATCATTGTTTCACTGAAAAATTAAAATTTGTTTTGAAACATATGTAAACCTTAACTATTTCACTTAGTCCCACATTTCTCTACATTTATTCATTAACTTTTTAAAGCTACGAGTTCGAAGACATTATCAGCAGTTACCACTGTCTGAGAAAAGAAAAACCTGGAAAGACATTATCTATTATTGCAAGGCTTGTAGTAAACGATAACACAGTACAGTAATCCCTCGTTATATCCCGCTCATCGGGAGAAAAAAAAAAACGCGATCTATCCGAAAACCGCAATATAATCTAGGTCCTAAAAAGCAATAATTCAATTAACGTACAAATATATGACACGTGCCTATGCGAAAAAAAAAAGAGATGAATAAAAGATGAGTTTATGGTCGGATTCGGGTGATTTTTTTAGTAAAAAGAAATGAAATTTAGCGAAACAATTGTTCTTTTAAAATGAAATAAATAATACAAAATAAATAACAAATAAATAAATAAAATAAATAAATATTCATTAATTTATCTCTGAATATGAATAAGAAATTGCAACTTTAACTGCAATGAATATTGATGTATCGAAACTTACTTGGTTTATTTATTGATTAGTAAAAGAAAATAATTTTTCTTCGAAATATAACTTTTTTCTTTCTTTTCTGATGTCAAATGTCAAACAAAAATCTTTGAAAAATATATAATTCTTCGGAGGACAAACGAAAAGCGCGATATATCCGAATGAGCGATATAACGAAGGGTTACTGAATCGCGATATAGTTTTGGGCACGGAAGGATAAGTTTTTTTTTCTTTTTTCTGAATTGTTACTATATTGTTTGTTCCACACCTCCTTTGAACTCGGAGCTCAGTCGGAAATACTGAACAGCATTAGAAATGATTGCAGGAAATGAGAGCTATATGTTGAGCAAACATTGGTATTATCCATGTACAAATTACATACTTCATGACGATTTGGTTTCGAAATGACATAACGCTCCAATGCTTTTTGTAGAGATAGGTGCTAATTTTTGTATTTAAGCCATAAGTTGGGTCTCGTTTTATCATGTGAAATAGTTGGATTAATAGTGAATTGCACAGAGTTATGAGGAGTTTAATGAGTTGTGGATTTTTAATTTAAAATTACAATAATGTTACATATAGTGCATCATTGATTTTAAAATGCGAGTTTAAATAAAATTAGCGATTATTTACACGATTACGAAATCGTACAAGCGATTACTTGTACGCAAGCTGGATTTACGTACAAGCCAAGCTGTGGCTTAGAGTTAACGCTTACTTGGGAGCCCCTAACTGCCAAAAAATTGCATAATTTGTTTCTAAAAAATGAAAAATACAAATATATATGTATATTGTATATATATATATATAGGGTGTCCACTCCAATCGTGGACCAATAGCTAATTTCTAAACCGTTAGAGATAAGCATATAGTTTATTTAGGAAAAAATCTCCAAATTATGAAAGGAATTTTGGGTCTATTCAATGTTTTTCAAAAAATCAAATTTTGAAAGAGTTACGAAATTTAAATTTTTATACAGCCCCCCAGTCCTATCAATCATATTTAGTAAAACATTTGTGACACTGTGACGTTTAAAACTAAAAAAAATCACTCTTCTACGACAAAAATTGACCGAGTTATGACGTTTTGAAAAATCAAGATTTTGAATGATTTCGCATACGGTCCCTTAAGCGATCTCTCGATGACGTCATGAAATAATGCAAAATCTTGATTTTTCAAAACGTCATAACTCGGTCAATTTTTGTCGTAGAAGAGTGATTTCTTTTTAGTTTCAAACGTTACAGTGTCAAGAATGTTTTACTAAATATGATTGATAGGACTGGGGGGCTGTATAAAAAATTAAATTTCGTAACTCTTTCAAAATTTGATTTTTTGAAAAACATTGAATAATAGACCCAAAATTCCTTTCATAATTTGGAGATTTTTTCCTAAATAAACTATATGCTTATCTCTAACGGTTTAGAAATTAGCTATTGGTCCACGATTGGAGTGGACACCCTGTATATATATATATATATATATATATAATTAAATTACACAAAAATAATAGGAAAAGAATGGCCGTTATGTTTTTAGGAGGCCCCATGTCTGCAATAGCTTAGGACTCCGTCAAGTCTAATTCCGGACCTGCTTGTACGATTAAAAGTACATTTCCCTACCTTTATTGCGAATAAAAGTAGAGGAAGGTGGGACTAAGTGAAATAGTTAGGATGAACTGCATATGTTTCAAAACAAGATTTTGCTTTAATTCGGAAACTGTAGTACATGAAGAGAGATCTATGTATTTTGTAAGCTAAATGTCATTAAATATATTCTTTTTTTCTTTTTTTAATTTTTAAGTAAAATTGTACCTTCTACTAAAAGTGGACAATTTTCACTTGCCCCATCTCATAGGGGTAAAAGGATTGTTATAACCAGGGCTGCGGAGTCGGAGGAAAAATGGTCGACTCCGGCTCCGACTCCGACTCCGAGATTTTAAAACTTCCGACTCCAACTCCCGACTCCTGCTTTTTTTTATAATTCATTTTTTTACCCAAATGTGAAGAGGGAAAAACCCTAAACAAAGGTTGAAATATTAAGTCCATTTTTATAAGTTTCATTTTTATTCATGGTCGTAGCAAGGACTCACTTTAGGAGGGGGGGGGGTAGAAAGCTGGGGTATCCCAATCGGAGGTCATGGGAGGTTATTGTGACCTCTCAAAAAGTTCAATTTTCTCCAGAGCAAAAGACAAGTGCCGCTCTTGTCATTTGACTCCCCACAAAACTAATCCTTTTCTTGTTAAATGGCCAGACTTTATTTTAACACATTGCATTTTTGCTGCAAATATTTTTTATTCACTTGCATAAGCCCAAACATAGCAATTCGTTTCACAAAGCAGACCCGGAGTTTTGAAGCCCTTTTTAATGATCCTAGATGCTTAGGATTTGGATATTGGACGCTGAAAATTTATATCTGTTTTCAAAGTTATGTTTTCCCCGTCCATAAAATTTCATCCAAATCGGAGGTGGTCGGAGGCAGAGTCGGAGTCGACCATGTTTTCAGCGACTTCGACTCAGACTCTTTGGTCCAAAATCAGTCCGACTCCAACTCTTCTACTCCGACTCCGCAGCCCTGGTTATAACACTTCTCAAATAAATATTTTCTAAGTGTTAAGTCAAAATACAGTAGCGGCAGCGAAGTAAAAGGGATCAAAAACCTTTTTTTGTCGTAGCTGTAATTTCGTAAGAGAAAAGTTAAATTATGCACTGTAAAACGCGAAGGAGAATTGAACAATTACGTAAAAGCCATAAAGTTGTGTATTCTATACTGTTACACACTAAATGGGAGTTTAACGAGTGGATAATTTTTAATTTAAAATTTCAATAATGCCATATATAATGTATCATTTATTTTAAAATGCTTACAGCCCTCTATGGTTAGAACAGTTAATTTATTATTATTATTATTATTATTATTTTAATTTTACATTCTATTTTAATAGTTTTTACATTTTTACACAAGTTTTTTTAATTCTTTATTTGCCTTGTTTATTTATTTATTTATTTCAAATGATTTTCACTACCGAAAACAGAAATTGCTGTGTTGTTAATGCGTTTCGATTTCTGGAAAAAAAAAAAAAAATGAAATTTGTTATTCCTTCTCTCAGTTCAAAATTTTCTTTGGAATTATGAAACAATAAATGCTGAATTGCAAAATCTTAGGGAGCGAATGATATTACACTTTTTCATTTGTTATTCACTTCTACAGTAAAATATCAATCAAGTTAGAGCAATCAACAAAAAAAATTTCCTTCTTTAATGGTGATTATTATAGATTTTAATATCAATTGGGATCATTACATTTCATTCTAGTATTAACAAAGTTGATTCTTAATGCCTTTGTTTAAGTTTATGCCTTTACCTGAAAGGCAGTATTTTGTTTATCTCAATTTTCAACCATATACAGCGAACCAATATTTAAAATCTAATTTAGTTCACAGGGAAGTCACAGCCACGTATAACCTTAAAAATAAGACGCTGTTTCTTAGGAATTTAAGAAAAACAAGAACTTGAAGAAATTCGTGCAAACTTACCTCCACTAAGTATAGTTCAACGGGTAGGTATTTCCGTACAAGACACCAAAAACACCACTCCTCCTTCAGCAGAACCTCCCTTCTTGGACCACTTCTTTGAGAGCAAGAAGCGATCTGCAGTAGAATAAGGTCAAAATCTATCCAAATGCTTCACCTGGGGGAGAGGGGGTTAACGATAGCCATTTGTGCCAACCTAATTACTGTACATCAGACCTCATCAAGACCACTGGCGCACCAAACTGGCGGGATTCCCGTGTTCACCAACAGCTCGCCGCGGTAATTACTCACGAGTCAGTCCGCTCTGACTCCCTTTTCCCAGGGTATTGAATGCCCCCCATCATCTGTTGAGCCAGTTCCGTCTTCAAGCAGGGCTTCAAGTCAAGTCCCCATTGATATCAAAGTTCACAAAACGACTCCTCAAATGAGTTGTTTGCCTGCTGCCTGGACCCCTATTCCCCGCCATTCGGACCCCCATTTGAAATGTATGGCTCGGTAGGCAGAGGTCCCGAAGTGAGTATCAATCTTTCTGCCAGCTTTGCAGATCCACCTTTCCAGACATGAAGCCACCGAAAAAGAGCAAGGAGGTGCGAAACAGGAAGAACACGGCGGCTTTTTAATAGCGGGTGTATTGAACACAACTGAGTGAATCGGGAATATTTCAGCGGGTAATTGACAATATTGATCAGATCAAGCTTGCATAGTGCATTGATATGGGGCGAGATGAATTGACACTCCCGTGTTTAATCGCCAAAACATGTTTTAAGATCTGCATTTGCTTCAATGTTTCAATTTTTTTTACTGTCAAAATTTCATTTTACTGTTTAGTTCTTATTGAACTAAATTAGACCTAAGATTCCCATTTTTTAAAATTTCACCAAAATTTTAATAGCCAGCGAAACTTTTTTTTTTCATATAACGCAAGCAAAAGTACAGCTTTTCTATACCAGATTACGCTGACAACATAGAACTTCAAATGTGGGTTATCGTAATAGCAGATTTTATTACGAATACAAAATACAATAACATAGATAAATTAGAATTTTAATTAGCACGTTAGCTGCAACGTCAGTTACCGATGACTGACGCTGAACGTTTTGTTCAGGCCGTGTTAGTTATCGTTGACAGATAGTATACTTTCCATCAGTCAACAGGTTCCATCGATACGTGGTAGTATAAAATACGCTATGAAGCTAAAATTAACATTTTTAGTAAATTTAAAATCGTATTATTATTATACTTGAATATCTAACTTTACTTATCAAAAACTTTAAAGAATTTGGTTGAAACAGTTTAAAAAAAAAACATTTGTCTTTCGATACATTTGTATTGAGCTTGTAGCCTGATTAAGATTTTCTCATTTCATGCGTAACGCTAGCATGTTAAGATGTATGTTCAAGTTGAAATTCCCATATTTTCCCAAATATTTTATCCCATATTTTCGTCTGTAATATTGTTGGCACCATGCTAAAATTACGAATGCGAAAATTGGCACTTTTCAGGAGAGCCAAAACACTGCATATATTTTTTCCCCACTTGAAGCATTTGGTTACTTTCAATTTTAAAATTTTTATAGATATCTTTAACTGTAGAACTATCGCTCGAAGGTATCATTTTAATTTTATTTATTTGTAAAATTCGAACTTGAAAAACGTGACTTTTCACATTCGTTATTTTAGCATGGTGCCGACGATATGTAACCTGCTACCGAAATAAAAACTTTTCAGTTTTTGTCAAAAGAGTGTAACGTAAGAGAAAACGGAAGCCTACTAGAGCAGAGCTAATTAATCACATTTTAGAATCTCTCTCAGAAATATCAACATTTTTCTGTGAGTGTTTTTTCTTTTCCGACCTCTGTTACGAGTTTTGATAATCCTTTTGCAGAAAATTTTTAATAGTTACAAATTAAATCCATGTAAACATCGTATGATGTGTATCAGTGAGTACTTGGAGTTTCTTCTTCAACGCAAAGCAACAAAAGAAGAAATCTCCTTTAGTGCACAGGGAAGATTCTGTGGGAAAAGGAGCTCTTAATTTTTACCAACCTCTTGCTATTTAGGACTTCGGATTACCAGAGAGGTGGTGAGCTCACTCCCATGACTCGCGATTGGGACCAATCCTGAGTCTTATTACTTAAAGACAACGGCCTAGTTCCTATAGAGCACGTAGAAGCGAATAAACATCTTCATTATTACGCAAAGGAAGCATGAAAATATTACTCTCGTCTGAGAATTAAAATTGCGCAAAAAAAAACATTTTTCAAGAGTTATTTATTTATGAACTTTTTTTCACGACAATCAATTCCAACAATCTATTAAGAAAGTACTTTGACTCCAAAATATAAGACAAAATCTAACTCTGTAAATCCGGCTTTCCAACGTTTTTATTCACTAACTTAATAGCAAATATTTTTTGTAAAAGCTGACGAAGAGTACGTCTAAAGTACAAGCATAAAACGTATAATATTGAAAAAAGATACACAATGTGCAAAATTTGCAAGCTAAACTGAGCTAAAATAAACTGTAGCAAAGCGACTGTAAGTGGCCTGAAGAAAAGAAAGGTTCGAAAATAACAGTTTTCAAGCATGAGTCATTACAATAGGAACATAAAACACCTCTCCAGGCTTTTGTTAATAGAAATTCGCACACACCCAAGAACGAGCTAAAGCTTGGTTCGCACCATCAATATTTTCCGAAAGCATCAAGTTACCAATTTTTTCCGCTCTTTGGGAATCAGTCTCAAACAGCAGGAAAAGTTTTAAACAAAGCTACCGAGGGGAAATGTCACAGATGACAGCTAATGTAATTTAGATAGCAACAGGAAAAATCTACTTCATCTGGGCGGAGATCTTCAAGTATAAGGATGTCTTCTTGTAACGTGGATGCAAATGATAATTGCATTTTGATCACTATGGGCGTCATGTTGTTTTAAGGTATCTTCGCATTATGTTGCTGGGCGATATATTTTCCACAAATTGTGGTCGCTCAACCATGATCTTAAGAGTACGCTTCCTGGGAAGCGCTGCTTATTGTTCTTGATCAGATCACTTCTTCAAATAACAGAGGGAGAATGAATGGTTCATTTTACAAAAAGATGATTTCTCCAAATGGGCGATACACTTGGCTATGGTTGTTTTTAATTTCCGGAATGCATATCATTATCGAATAAATACAATACATTTTTCAACTTCGCACACCCTGATTTTGACTCGTATAATTGCTCTAAAAATAAATAAATTCGAAACTTTGATCTTGAAGATGAACACAGATCATTATTACTCAAATTGTTGAATTTGTGTTTTTATCTTTTTGACACTTTTAAAGGCCTTTTTTCGAGCTTGTCCGTTATTATTTTTATTTTCTTCCTATTAAGTAACGTTACAAACATTTTTCAAAGCAATTGAAATCAAAAAAGTTCTTGGGAACAGATAAAATTATGGAAATATAAATGATAAATGTGACAGTAATGCTTTTGGTTTTCTACTGCGAACCTTATCAGAGGGAGAAAAAACAAAAGGATGGGGGTAGGGGGATAAGCTCTGGTTGCTGTCCGGGCAATTGGCACCTAGAATATATATACTCTATAAGATTATATAGTATCAAAGCAAAATCAAGAATTTATAAATGCATACATCTATATAGATTTTTTTTTATTTATGTAAAATCTTACAAAAAATAAGTGCATAGCATAGTTCGCTTTCTTTTTCTTTAATTTTTTTGTATTAAATAAGTTGTCACTTGTATACTTCTGCAAAGACAACTAAAATTATTTTATCCCTATTTGCGATCCCCCCCCCCCCGAAAATCGTACTTTATCTTCACTAGGATGAATCTTAAGTATTTTCAACTGTCATAAGGCTAGGTCCTATTATTACAATTTTCATGCACCAAAAAGGATAAATCCTAGGGTAACTTCAATAAATTGAGCTATACAGTAACAATTTTAAGCTCAGCTGTAAACAAACAATTTAGTGCAACCTTGAAAGTCGCATTTCAACCATCGGCAACGTAGTGAATGAAAAAACTATAAAGGATATTTTACGATTTCGGAACCATACCATTTCATCAAGTCCGACAAGGTGCTGCTCTGCTCGAAAGCCACATGTGCTTGAATTGAAGAGCGAATGGGGTTGAGCATTGTTTCCTTCTACAGCGGGAACCATTGCTCAACTGATCTCTCCCACTTTTTCTGCTGGAACTTTTATTCTCTGCATTGTCGGTGGGTAGGGATTTTATGCCAGCATCATTAATCTTCATCGTCCGCAGGGGATGCTGGCAGCCATTGTGGATGCTGACAACGACCCTGCCGGGGACCCCGGACCCAGGAGGGGTGGTGCGGAAGTAGACCACTCAACACAGGCACGGCAGTTTTTAAGGGCCTTATATCTTGTTTTGGGGGGTGATTGCCATAACTTTGGAACTCTAGTAGGCTAGATGTTTTTATAGTCCATTTCTTTCCACTATTTGGTTTTTTAGAGCCACGAGCCACGGGGGGCTGACGGGCTCTGAAGGTGGTCGAGAGCTCGGTTATAAATTCAATAAACCTAACAGGGAAGCAAAGCGAAAAGACAACTGTTTATTAGGGAATATAATCAAATTTGTTTCTACCCCATAACTTTTAGGATACACTGCGATGCAAAAGTTTAGACAAATGGCAAATATATGAATAAAAGGAAAACTATTCAACGAAATGCTTTCAAATTTCTACTGCAAGTACACAATAATGGTCCCAAACATGTGTCTGGAGTTCTTAAAAATATAACTGGAACCAAATTTTGGACATTGCAAAAGACATTTTCTTTCATTGTTGCAAAAGTTTAGACAATAGTCAGATTTTATGCAAATATCCCTTGAAATGTGATTGGTGGAGGAAAGGCGGGACTTTATTATTCGAATATAAAGTGCAGAGATTGCTGAATAAATAATCAAAATCTCAAAAGCTCTGTAGTTCTCATGTAAAGAAGATGAGAAAGTTTGGAAGCCGAAATTTGAAAATGAACCTACTTTATTAATTTTTTGTCTTTTAAATCGGCTCTAGTATGGTAGTACATTGTTTTTTACTTTGTGGAGAGCAAATTCAGACATGCGTATCGATCAAAAAGACCAAGAAAAATTATATTTCTTAAGGATGAAGGAATTGAAAAAACGGCTCGAACTGACGATTCGCCCCTTAATCCTACAAAACTTCAACTTGGGTCAAAAACAGCACGTGACAGCATAAGTAGATGAACAACTGAATCGGAATGCATAAAAAAAACAAAGAATTGTGCTTGAGCCTTTTCGGACAGAGTGTCCCAAATAAGCCAGATTTTAATGTGAAAAGCAGCATATGTATCATCGTGACTAAAAAATGAATGGTACTTTCTTTGATAAAAATTATTAAAATTGGGATGGCCTAGATGGATTATAATTCTTTTCGCGGGACTTGAGAAATATCCAATGATCATATGCTGTGCTGCTTTTACCATTAAAATCTGGCTTATTTGGGACACTCTGTCCGAAAAGGCTCAAGCACAATTCTTTGTTTTTTTTATGCATTCCGATTCAGTTGTTCATCTACTTATGCTGTCACGTGCTGTTTTTGACCCAAGTTGAAGTTTTGTAGGATTAAGGGGCAAATCGTCAGTTCGAGCCGTTTTTTCAATTCCTTCATCTTTAAGAAATATAATTTTTCTTGGTCTTTTGATCGATACGCATGTCTGAATTTGCTCTCCACAAAGTAAAAAACAATGTACTACCATACTAGAGCCGATTTAAAAGACAAAAAATTAATAAAGTAGGTTCATTTTCAAATTTCGGCTTCCAAACTTTCTCGTCTTCTTTACACGAGAACTACAGAGCTTTTGAGATTTTGATTATTTATTCAGCAATCTCTGCACTTTATATTCGAATAATAAAGTCCCGCCTTTCCTCCACCAATCACATTTCAAGGGATATTTGCATAAAATCTGACTATTGTCTAAACTTTTGCAACAATGAAAAAAAAATGTCTTTTGAAATGTCCAAAATTTGGTTCCAGTTATATTTTTAAGAACTCCAGACACGTATTTGGGACCATATTGTGTACCTGCAGTAGAAATTTGAAAGCATTTCGTTGAATAGTTTTCTTTTTATTCACATATTTGCCATTTGTCTAAACTTTTGCATCGCAGTGTATAAGATACGTTTTATTTTAGTGTAATTCTTTTTCAAGAATCTGATTCAAGACAAATAAGTAAATAAGTTATAATTTCAAATGCTTTTTTCTTCTTTCATTTTTTTTCTATTTGGGCATAAAGCAAAAAAGAAAAGAAAAAGCAAAAAAAAAAAAAGTATAAAAATGCACCGATTAGAAATTTTAGATATATGTTACATTCAGGTATATTAGTAGGTTTGAAAAACTATGTTAACATAGTCAAAATTAAGTTGATGTTATGGTAGATATCACATATGATGTATGGTTTACTTTGAGCTAAAACGTTTTGAAGGATATATATAGTAACCCTATATTTAATATATATCACAAACAAAGTACTCAATCCCTAACTCAGTTACGAAGTGTTCATCGAAGCAACTTTGTTCTGAAATCGGGGTAAGAATTTAACATGATTAAATCAAAATTAATCAGATTATTACTATTCGTTTTCTTGAGCATTTGTGTCCGTTTGTCTGTATACAGTACTTATGCAGAAAAAAAAAACACACATATAACCAATAAATATTGGAAATATTTTTTAATATCTGGGTACTTTTTAAAAAGTATTTATTTTTTTACTTGAAGAACATTTATTTTCAAAGTTTAAAATGGCATTTAGGAAAAAGTGGGGTGAGATTGGAATAATATATTTGCCTTTGGTTCATTGCTCGGAGGTTCTAGATGTGAATCTAAGTCAATAGTGGTACGCATGCGAAAAAGTTGGTACTTTGATATCAGATAAACATTAGACTGCGTCGTAAGAATATCTCTCAGCTTTACTCTAAAATTCTTTCCAGTACGAAGTACTCAAATCACTTTTATTTCTCGTCATGAAGGTAAGAAATAGCAAATTATTTTGCATTTTATTTCTCCTTTGATTGTAATGCTGGAAAGTTTGAATTATTTGCCTTACTTTTAAGAAAAGTCATTAAGAATGAGTTTACAAATATCCAATTTACATTCAGATAATATTCTCTCTCTCTCTCTCTTTTCTATACTATACTAGGTGACCCGGCGAACTCTGTTCCGCCTTAATGGCAATAAATAAGCAAATTTTTGAATTTATTAAGTTTTTTATAATTAGAAAATACAAAAAAAAATTAAGTACCTACATTAATTAGTCATTATTGTTTCTGTATTTCAGTACATAGGTTGCTCTTCACTTAAATACCTCGTTATACACAACATTTTTTGTTTTATTATCAGGCACAAAAACAAACAACGCAGATGGTCTTCCGGCCAGTGAACATGCCACATATAATTGACCCTGGGAAAAACAGTGATGTTTTAGATTCAAACCAAAAACTTTTAAGAATTGGCCTTGTGATTTGGTGATGGTCATGACTAATGCAAGACGGATCGGAAATTTAAGTCTTTTAAATTCAAACGGGATATCGGTAGGGATCATCGGGATCCTCGGAATGAGCAATCTTTTCTGACAGCTTATCACATATAAATTTCAAGAGAAGTAACGCGTTTGTTTATAATTTATTTCACAAAAAAGTCAAATAACACTCAACGCACAGCTAACTTACAACCTGTTTACGGCGCTCCGAAAGCTGCCAGAACGTGTGCTTCATGTCGCTCAGCCATGGAGGTGTCAAAAAAGGCTTCGTAAAAAGGCGAAGTCAATAAGACATTTTTTCTATTTATGTAACTGACACACATAAATTATAGCCTATGTCCGTCTCTTGGCTCTAAGCTACCTACCCACCAATTTTTAGCCATATCGGTACAGCCGTTCTTGAGTTATAAATAGTGTAACTAACACGACTTTCTTTTAGATATATACATGATAGAATAGTAGTGAGAAGAACAACCTCTTTAACAGCAGTCCAGGAGCTATCACACCAAGCGCTTTCCACCTCTCAGCCTCAGAGGCGTAAAAACTCTAAAGTGGCAATCGTTTCTGACAGCTTATAACATATAAAATTTAAGGGAAGTAACGCGTTTATTTTTAATTTTCTTCACAAAAAAGTCAAATAACACTCAACGCACAGCTAACTTACAACCTGTTTACGGCGCTCCGGAAGCTGCCAGAACGTGTGCTTTATGTCGCTCAGCCATGGAGGTGTCAAAAAAGGCTTCGTAAAAAGGCGAAGTCAATAAGACATTTTTTTTCTTTATGTAACCGACACACATAAATTATAGCCTATGTCCGTCTCCTGGCTCTAAGGTACCTACCCACCAATTTTTAACCCTATCGATACAGCCGTTCTTGAGTTATAAATAGTGTAACTAACACGACTTTCTTTTATATATATAGATTTCACGAAAAAGTCAAATAACACTCAACGCACCTCTAACTTACAACCTGTTTACTGCGTTCCGGAACCTGCCAGAACGTGTGCTTTATGTCGCTCAGCCATGGAGGTGTCAAAAACGGCTTAGTAAAAAGGCTTAGTCAATAAGACAGTTTTTCTATTTATGTAACTAACACACATAAATTATAGCCTATGTCCGTCTCCTGGCTCTAAGCTACCTACCCACCAATTTTTAGCCATATCGGTACAGCCGTTCTTGAGTTATAAATAGTGTAACTAACACGACTTTCTTTTATATATATAGATATTACTGGAAAAAACAGAAATTGGAGAAGGTCTACTTGCACCGGTGGTTCAAAGGAAATATTCGGTCTTTGAAGAATGTCTTTGGTATGTGAGTGTCATACACCGTCGACGTTATCATATTTATATATTAACATTACATATGAACGTGATATGTCAACATTTATCATAGTTCGGACATTCACACTAACACATTATGTATATATTCAAAGTAATGTAGAAAATTCTTAAGTTTCATCTTTCAACAAGAATTCTTCAAACAGAAATCTCCAATAGACACTCTTCTTCAACCATCCAGACAATTTTCATGTTATTAAAATTTATTTTCTTTATACAAAGTCTCTCTTGTTTCGTTTCAGATTTCGGCTACCTTTCTCCCCACTGGGGGGCTGTCTTCCAGAAATTAATGGATTTCAGCTGCATCTGACTCCCAATGTCGAAACCTCCTACTCTACCCCCTTCTCATTTTCTGCTAATTGCCTTCAGATTGTATATGCTCCTGTGCACACATGAAGAAATAAGCGCCGATCCGTCGAAGCTAAGATAAGGAAATAAATATATGGAAGTACACATATATTTAAATAAAGATAATTTTTAAATTGATGTAAGCTGACTTTGTTCGTTTGAATAAAACTTGAATCTAACTTCAAGTGAGCTAATATTTTCTTGATGTTGTAAAAGATAGTTTGACGATGTTTCTGATCCAAAGAAAGTTATAAATTCTCATTAAGTACAAATACTATTTATATTATTACAAACAGAAGGACAATACTAAATAATGAAAACTGGAATCTACTTAAAATAGATATATCTATCAAAATGTTCGGATAGTCAAATTATTAATAAATTTCAATTCAAAATAGCGACAAAAACATACTGCAAAAAATAAATTGTTGTTTTTACAGTTTAATACTGAAAGCAGAGGTTTCACTTTAAAGCTATAAAAGCGCAGTAATAAACTGTAAAACTAGCTATTTTACAGTTAATTGCTGTAAAACTAGCAATTTTATAGTTTATTACTGTAAAATTAGCAATTTGACAGTTTATTACCATAAAATTAGTTGTATTACGCTATAAAAACAACAGTGTAATACTGGCAGCAGAGGTTACAGTTTAAAACTGTAAAATGCACAGTAATAAACAGTAAAACTAGCTATTTTACAGTTTACTACAGCAAAATTAGACTTTTTACAGTTTATTTTTGTAAAATTACAATAAAATTAGCTGTATTATACTGTAAAAACAACCTTATTTTTTAAGAAAGTTCAAAATAATAAGAATAATAATAATAAAGAATAAATAAGAAAATAAAATAAATAAATAAAATAAAATGGATGAATGAATAAAATAACACATAAATGAATAAACAAATAAATAAATAAACCGGCCAAATTCCGTCACAACGAATATCAATTAAAAGAAATAAATTTTCAATCTTCATTTAGTTTCTATTATACTATGGGAATTCCTTTAAATGAATAAATTTTGCGTTCTCTTGAAGTTTATAATACCGGGATTTGACTGTATACAGTGATTTAAAGTTTTAATAACTGAGTAATTCGGCGTATTTTCTGCAGTTTTTATTAAATTAAAGAATTTATGTAGAAATCTGCAAATTTTCTGCAATTTTTTTAATTAGAAATAAATCTAAATTTCCCCCGAATGACGCTTTTTCGGCTGAAAACTAAATATTTTAGCACGAAAAAGAGTATATGATGCTTTTACAATATCGCTTATGCTTCAATTTATTTCAACATCATATCCGTAATTTCATGGCGATTTTATGTAAGTATTACTTCATTTTTTCATGCGGAGGAAAAAACTTATAGAGAGCTAGCAGAACTTCTACAAAGTTACTTCTCTAATTTGAAAATATTTGCTACAAATATGCCGAATTTCTAAACTAATAAATCTTCAAATCGCGAAAACTAAAAGATTTACTTACTTTTAGTAGAACAAATTTGAGGATAGGGCATTGCCAAAAACTTGAAAAATTAGCGATTTTTTAAAAGTGCAACATAATTTTTTTATGCAAAAATATCGAAATAGGCGTCATTTGTAGGAAATTTAGATAAACTTCGAATTAAAAAAAAAAACAGGTAAAAGAGTGCAAAACCTCTGCTAAATTGCATTTTTAATTTGGAGACATCTCCAAAACATCTGCAGAATTACAGAATTATTTAAACTTCAAATTACGGAAAACCCAATGACTTGTTTGCTTAGATAACCCAATACCATCGTGTTCGCGATATGTTTTTCTACATTTTAATGTACAACTGAGGAAACTCGATAACTAAATTACTAATACAAGCTCATCTTTTAGCACATGAAAGCCTTTATCAGAGGCTAGAAGAAGACATACAACTTCACAGTGTTGGCGTACTCATGGGGTCGGCTGATAGGGCTGCAGCCCCCTCCAAAATTTTCAGAACGATTTTTTTTTTTGCATTTAAGCTTTCATATTTTTTTTTTCCCTTTCTTTTCACAGTCGCAAGATCAGAAAAGTTTTCAGATCAAATAACTAAGTAACAGACAAAATTAAAAGAAAATAAGAATTTTTTTTTTTACTAGTTTTGACTGGTCTATTTTACTATGTCACATTTCTGATATTTTGCGTAATTCAATTTTGTTAGTTTTTATTGTAAATATATGTTTCAGAAACAAGGATTAAGGATTGTTCATTCGTCTAACGCTTTTAATTATATTTTAACAAATGTGATTGAAGCCCAGTATTCGGAACAATAGTAAATTTAATTGCAAAATTAACGACATTGAAGCACAAATTTTCTAATATATTGCGAGAATGTAATTCAAGAACAATTCCGTCAGTAAAGAGAAAAATTTCAATCTTTTTTTTTTTTTTTTCATTTTCTGTTTTCATCAAATGCTTTTACTTTTTATAGCAATTATAACGATTCAAAATATAATAATTATGTATTTTTATCATGTTAAATTAACATTGATATCGCAAATTCCAAACATTTACTTTCCTTAGCTACATTTTATGAGGTTGGAAAGGATAATTGGCGCTGAATTGCGCTGGGTTACTTTCGCTGTTACTTTGTAAAAGTATTTTCCTTGTATACATACAAAGAAGTTTTAAAAAATGAAGGGTCAGGGGGAAAAACCACGGTAGTCCACTTTTTGTTGAATTTAAACTGATGCTACCACCTGTTAGAAAAATAAGTGTAATTTCGTTTAGTATATGCAATATTCGTGAAAAAACACTGTATTCCATGTATTATTGTCATTTTAGAACAAGTATACTGGGGAAGTTTATGAGTTCCTAAAGTTTAAATTTCGATTTTCTCAAAATGAATCAAATGTGACTACCGTGGTTTTTCCCCCTGACCCTTCAAATGTATTTCCAAACCGAAATAAATAATGTTCCATTTTTGGAGTTGTGCAGTAACAAAGCTTTATTACTAAAATAAAGAAAAAAAAAACAAAACCCTGCTTTAATATGGTAAGTAGTAAAAATAATTTCTGAAAATCTGACAACGTTCTCTCTTTCTTTAAAGAAGAGGTAGAAAAAAAATTAATGAGTCTAACCAAAATGTAGCTTCAACGGTGATAAAGAAAATGAATTTATTAAAATAAAAATGAGGCATGAAAGAGATTTAAGTTCGCTAGGAAAGCAATAACGGCATTTATTGAGGGGGAGAAAAAAGATGATATAGATTATGTTTCTGAGCTGACTCAAAAATGTTCAAAAAAAAAACTGGTCTGACATTCATCTGTTATCTTCGATGTTAATGATATACTACACTGCGATGCAAAAGTTTAGACAAAATGCAAATATGTGAATAAAAAGAAAACTATTCAACGAAATGCTTTCAAATTTCTACTGCAGGTACACAATATGGTCCCAAATACGTGTCTGGTGTTCTTATAATTATAACTGGAATCAAATTTTGGATATTACAAAAGATATTTTTTTACATTGTTGCAAAAGTTTAGACAATAGTCAGATTTTATGCAAATATCCCATGAAATGTGATTGGTGAAAGAAATGTGGGACTGTATTATTCATTTATAAAGTGCAGAGATTTCTGAAAAAATAATTAAAATCTCAAAAGCTCTTTAGTTTTCGTGTAAAGAAGAGGCGAAAGTTTGGAAGGCGAACTTTGAAAATGAACCTACTTTATTAATTTTTTGTCTTTTAAATCGGCTCTAGTATGGTAGTACATTGTTTTTCACTTTGTGGAGAGCAAATTCAGACATGCGTATCGATCAAAAAGTCCAAGAAAAATTATATTTCTTAAGGATGAAGGAATTGAAAAAAACGGCTCAGACTGACGATTCGCCCCTTAATCGTACAAAACTTCAACTTGGGTCAAAAACAGCAAGTGGCAGCATAAGTAGATGAGCAACTGAATCGGAATGCATTAAAAAAAACAAAGAATTGTGCTTGATCCTTTTCAGAAAGAGTGTCCCAAATAAGCTAGATTTTATTAGTATACGAAGCACAGCATATGATCATTTTATATTTCTCAAGTCCCGCGAAATGAATTATAATCCATCTAGGCCATCCCAATTTTAATAATTTTTATCAAAGAAAGAACCATTCATTTTTTAGTCACGATGACTAAAAAATGTTGACTATGCTGCTTTTCACATCAAAATGTGGCTTATTTGGGACACTCTGTCCGAAAAGGCTCAGGCACAATTCTTTGTTTTTTTTATGCATTCCGATTCAGTTGTTCATCTACCTATGCTGTCACGTGCTGTTTTTGACCCTAGTTGAAGTTTTGTAGGATTAAGGGGCGAATCGTCAGTCTGAGCCGTTTTTTCAATTCCTTCATCCTTAAGAAATACAAATTTTCTTGGACTTTTTGATCGATACGCATGTCTGAATTTGCTCTCCACAAAGTAGAAAACAATGTACTACCATACTAGAGCCGATTTAAAAGACCAAAAATTAATAAAGTAGGTTCATTTTCAAATTTCGGCTTCCAAACTTTCTCATCTTTTTTACACGAGAACTAAAGAGCTTTTGAGATTTTGATTATTTATTCAGCAATCTCTGCACTTTATAAATGAATAATACAGTCCCGTATTTCCTCCACCAATCACATTTAAAGGGATATTTGCATAAAATTTGACTATTGTCTAAACTTTTGCAACAATGTAAAAAAATGTCTTTTGTAATATTCAAAATTTGATTCCAGTTATAGTCATAAGAACTCCAGACACATATTTGGGACCATATTGTGTACCTGCAGTAGAAAATTGAAAGCATTTCGTTGAATAGTTTTCTTTTTATTCACATATTTGCATTTTGTCTAAACTTTTGCATCGCAGTGTATATAGCAATAGCAATAATAGCTGAAAGTTTTAAAGTTGATTCAACTATCTACAACACCGTAGTAGGAGCTAATAGAAAAAAAACGTTATTAGTCCGTCTGTAACACTTAGTTCACTCGTTTATTTAGAAAAATAAAAATAATAATAGAATATCCCGGACTTCACGCTGCGAACAGCTTGTCAACAACTCCTCAAATCTCTAAACACATCTGAAGAGGAAACAATTGACTTCAATCAATATTGAAGATGGTCATGCCACATCGGCCATCCCTACCGCGAAGGATTTTTTGGTTATGAGGTCACTGTTTATGGACTTGTCCTGCGTGATGGATTGCTTGAAGCCGGGTGGAAGAAAAAAAAAGCGACTTGCCACGCGTACCTTTAACACATCGTGGTGCTGTTTACGAGGTTTTTTTCTAATCGGTTTTTCCGGAGTCTTTCTTTAGCATGGAAGAAAAATATGCACAATAAGTCAATTGAATTGTTTATTTAAAAAAACAGTCAGGCACTCGAAGAAATATTTTTAGTATTATATTACATTTCTTCCAGTAGCAATCACAATAGTGTTTTCTGAAATTGACACACATTTAAATTATTTCGGTAAAAATGTATGTATTCTTCTTTCGAGCACTTTAATATAAGAACAAAAATATTTTCCTGATTTTTTTGGAAATCTGAAAATTTTATTATTTGACTTGTTTTAGAAATAAATAAAGATTTCAGCTGCTTATTTGCTTCAAAAAGAGCATAATATTTTATTGCTTCTCACTTAAAAAAAAGAGATAACGCTGTGCGTATAATCGGCATTGTATTTAAACTATTTTGTCTGCGTGACGGCAGTTAAAGGCACTGAAACTGTCGCTTCCATTTCATCAAAAAGAAAAAAAAATTCGTTAACTATATAAATATTATGGCAGGACTTTTGAATAAATAGGAAACTAAGGTGTTATGAGTCCTTATTCCATCCCTCAAGAATGTATAAAACGTAAAGCCGCTTTCCGTATGATTCTAATTAGAAAGAAGTCCATACCATAAACTCCTCCGAACAAACTGTGCAACCCGAAGAAATATTCTTCGATTGGGGTATATTAAAATTCTCAAAACAATTGTACCCATTGTTTTCAAAAAAACCGCTAAAGAAAAGTATGTCGTCATATAAATCAGTGGGGGAAAAAAGAAGAAAACGAAACAAACGAGAGTAATCAGCTAATTTCACGGTATGGATATCCATGCGTCGACATCAGCAATATGATGAGTTTGAACAACTTCCTGTGTAAAGTTATGCAAATACCGACGTTCATGTTTATATTAATAGCGCTTTTCTCGATTTAATGATTAGACGTATGATTAGACGTCACACCTTTCTTGTTCACTTTTCTCGAAAGTCATGGGTAGTAGCAGAAGTGCAGTCCTTTAAGCTTGAAAACAGTATGTATTTTAAAGGCATTAGTTATAGAACGAACCCGAATATTCTCCTATCTCGAAGTTTTTGTTGTGTTTTAGACTTTTGAGAAGCCTATGGAAGCTTCTTATTATTCGAACTACCAATAATTTGAAGATTATAGCGGAAAAGACTAGGAAAAGAGAGCTGACCGTATTATAGTGCTAATCAATATTCCTAAATAAACCCTTCTCTCTCTTTTAATTATCAAAAATTTTAATATTGTTCCAGTTGCGTGGTAAATTATTAAACCGTTACAATTTGATAGCCAACAAAATATTTGCTTCTTAAAGAAAGCGAAATCTGAAACAGGAGAGCAAGGCTTTTTGCAAACAAAGGATTTCGAGGTACTGATTGCATCTATTGGTTTTTAGTATCTTGTACAAGTTCTGTCGGCACTATATATCATCGACCTAGTTCAGAAAGCCGATCGTTGTTCCGTTAACTGTCTAAGTGATCACGTTGCTATTTGTGGGTGCTTCAGGAATTTTGGGTGAGTCTAAGTGATAGATTAGGGGGAGGGGCAAAGATAGCATGCTTTTCGCGATATGAGGAATTCGCTTTACAGACTAAAAACAGTTTCTGTCAAGTAAAGAAGAAAGAGTCGGGGTTTCTTCCTTTCTTTCCTCACTATTTTTTTTTTAGAGAAAACATTACATGCATCTTACATGGGTTAGTAAAACGTATAATGCTGATGCTTGAATTTTGTCTTCATGAGTTTTAGCTAAATGCCTGAAATATTGTCCTTTAGGAAATAAAATAGCAACGTATGATTTTTATGACCAAAAGTGCGTCTTTTACGATGGATTCAGAAATTTTAGGCTAATAGGCCCGACCCCCTTGTATTGAGCCTCAAAACAGCAAAACCGAGGAAAGTGCTGTAAAGTTACATCCACGTATCTTTTGTGCTATTGAATGTAATGTAGGCTAGGATACACTTAGGGTACAAATTACCTAAGAGAAATGATAGATTGCAAGAATAGCTGTTTTGGTGTTAAAGCAATATTGCTATACACTTTATGCATCGCATTTATTTATTTTAACAGAAAAAAGAAAATACTTTCATTATAATTATGAATTTTTCTGTCTTAAATGAGAAATATGATCTTATAGAAGGACAGTTGTTATTCAACATGTAAGTTAGTGATTCCTACTATTTTTTGTAGCAAAGTAATCCAAATTAGTAAGTTAAATTTAAAATATATTTCATAATTTCTGTTTTCCAAAGCAGCGGTATAGACAGACCCTTGTAGAGAGAAAATTCAGTCACACATTGCAAAAATTTTTTGACAACTCATTTGTATTTTCAAAAATTAATTAGTTAGAAATTAAATGTTTTTTATAGGTTCTTTTGGCTAAACTTCCGGCATTTTAATCGGTAATTTTATGATTACTTAATTTATAATAAAACTTGAACTACAGAAGCTTTGAAGTTAATCAACACAGAACTTGGTACATATTAGTAGTATTTTATATTGCATGCAGAGTTCCAATCGATATTAAAATGATTTATTTAGCATATGATTTATTTTATTTAAATATGAATGAATTTCCATTTCTTGTTAGAAGCAATATTTTACTGCACACTAGCCACTGAATTCCAAAGAAAATCTATCTACTCTCAAAAATAATAAATAATAATGTTCAATTACAGTTTTAAAATTTAATACATTGAATTATTTCAAACATAGATTACAGTTACAAGTTTTGTTAATCAATTTGATGCTTAAATGAAATTCCTATACTTCATGCAAATGAAGATATTAACATAAGCATTTTTCCACGAGATTTTTTTTAATTGCAGTTCTTCAAGTTTATTTTTTTATTGCATTTAATTTGCTCGGTATTTTTTAAATGCACGCAATGGTGGTAACACTACAATAAAAAGACGAAAAGAAAAATACCGAGCTTTATGCATGTTTTCCAAAATTAAAATCTTGAGAACAAATGCATTGTTCATAACATTTCAACTGAAAGACGCCCTGCAAATGTAAAGAAATTTAAACTCCTAATTCGAATACATTTTTAAAAGTTTCGAAATTAAATTAAAAACGGGAACAAAACGTACAAGGCATCGCAACAGATAAAGACGAAAGTAAAACGCGGGGTGAAAAAAAATCGAAAATAAAATTCCAAAACAGCCGAGAAATCTTCAGTTGGGGAGCAGCACTTTTTGGTATGTTTTCAATCGCGGCATCTCTTGTTAAAGGTTGCTACAAGTATTAGGCGGGCCTAGGAATACATTGTCTGTTAGTCACCTATCAAGTCTGGATACGTTGTTACCATTTTTTGAAACCGTTACATGTTCGAATTTTAAAACCGAGCTCTTAGCGCGAGTCTCTTTTGTTTGAAGTAAGCTTTCTTCATTCGTCGAGGAGGGTTTGGAATATTTTTCTCTTTCACGTTTGGCACCGAGGCGGGTTTTGCAAAACTTGTTCTGCTTTTTCCCCAAAGACAAAGTGGATATTGAGCAGAAGTAAAAATGCGATTCCCACATCTGTGGCAATTAGGACTTGTCGGAAGCGGCGCGATTTTCGCGGCATTCTATGATTCATGATCAAAATAATGACGAACGCAACACAATTAAGATTTTGGAGAAAGAAGGGAGCTCCTAAAACTATAATTTATTCTCGTCAGTTCTCGCTCGTTTTATGTCTTACTTTCATACATTTACAGTTTCTTTTTTCTATTTAGCTAATAGATGCTCGTTCTGAGTCTCAGTTAACTGGAATGGTTGTGAATGGTTGCAAGCAGCGCACCCTAAATTGCCAGTACAAGACAACAACAACAACAGGTTTTTGCTTGACTATTTTTCTCCTGATATTTTTGCAGTCCCAATTACATTTTATAAAGCCTCAAAATGCAAAGTTTTAGAGCTATTTTTCAAAAATGTTTCCGGGGGGAGAAACCCTCGAACCCCCAGAAAATTGCGAATATTTTTGAAGTGGTCACTACCTAACGCTCTTGATACCCATATCCTTCAAAAGTTCAATTAAAAAAAAAAAAAAAAAAAAAAAAAAAAAAAAAAAAAAAAAACAGGGTCTCGACACACGAGCGAAAAAGAATGGGCTAGTTTCGCTCCAGAACAGGCCCCTTATGTAGTTTAAACTACATAAGGGGCCCATATCTGAAATAGCCTGGAGCCCCGTCAGGTTTAAATAAGGCCATGGATCGGACCATCATCGGTACATCAAAAATTACGCATAAAAGAGAGTGTACTTAAAAAAAAAATAGTTACCAAGACCCTGCATAAACAAATATTCCGGATTTTTGGTATATTCAGTGTGTCTCAGTTGTGTTGGCACCACGTGTTGCATGGGCCGCCTGCAAGGCCGGTAAACAGGTCCTGGTTAGTTGAGCACCGGGTGGTAGACAGGCAGTCTGAAAGAGGGACTACACGACGTTTGGGGGCTAAAAAGAATCACATAAAAATCTATTATTGCTGTAAAAAAAAAATAAAACCACGGGAGGGGGGGGGGCATGAAAAATGGTTATCGCCGAAATAAACTAAAAGATATTAATAGCTACGTATAAAATAACTTACCAATCCTCTATGACTAATCATTCTAATTGTCTTGTACACTCTTAATAAGCTGTCTACTTTACTAAAACGTTATAGACTCATAGAGATGTTGAACTAACTTCTCCAAAACTAAAAAAAAATTATGATCAAGAGCAATACAGCTCTTTCACAATCATATAACCATGAAATAAATCCATTGTTAAGCAAGAATTACGAAAATCAATTGATGCCTTCACATCTTTTATTTTCCATGCGACTAATTCAGTGCTCGGAGCTGTATCGAGAAAAGAAATTTAAATGGGGAAAAGGAATTTAAACTCTCAACTTGGGCAATCGATTTCATACCTCTAATTACTTTTCTTCGGCACTTGTTTTTTTAATCGTTATCAAATCGTTATTATTATTGTATCAGTGCGGTAATTTGATAAACGTGAAAGTTTCCCAAAATCGTCTAAATTCATAGGGACTAGGAAGAGGGAAAACCGTTAATGGTTCTTCGAACCTTTTTAGTGTGACATGAAATAGAAAATTTAGTTCTAAATCAAACAAATGCAGAAAAATTTAAACGGATCAAACATATTTAATTTATCAATATTTGTAGATAACAACTTTTAATGTTAATATCATACATTATTAGAAAGAGGAAATATCATGCTTGTCATTAGAGGTTCGTTTTTTTTCCTTTCATAAGTTCTCAAACCATTATTTTAGGAAGCTCTCCAAAACTATTCTTAGTCCATGCATATTTTCATTCCCCAGAGCCCTGTTTTTTAAGTAGATTACAAATCCTAGTATGTTAATATGTATACATGTATGGATGTATGGATGTATATATGTATAAATGTATGATTGTGGTACAAAAATAGTAATTACGATTCTCTGAAATCTTCTGCCTCTCCATTATACAGCTTTTGCGATGTTTTTAGTTAAAAATCCCGTCGTAAACTTTTTTATTTTTATTTTTTATTTTTTTCATTTTTACGAACAACCTATAACAGCATGATTCATTGTAACGATATGGACAATCGTATTATGTTCACTGAAACAATTAACACACCAAGAAAATATCAGTTCTTTAAAACCTGTTTACTAATTAATATTGAGAATTTTAATTAGTTTTTGTTTTAGTTGCTACTTTGACTTGCATTTTTGCCTTATTTTTTAATTTAGCTTCGCCACTCTAACTCGATTTTTCTGTGGTGTATAGTTTTCCTAAATGATAGAAAAAGAAATTATATATATAGAGTGCACTTAAAAAACTCCATTTGAGCAAAAGATTTTTTTTCTTACTTTAAAAGTTTTCTTAATGCAGAGAGCTATTTTCTACACCGTGCGAAACTCTTATATATTATTATTTCAGCATGGAAAAACATTATTTCTTGGGGGGGGGGGGGGACAATTGTTTTGAAAGTTAAATATATTTTCGTGAAGCACAAAAAAAAAAAAAAATGGCAATGTACTAATTTTACACTTATAAAAAGCAAAAAGGGATTTAATTAACCGAGAACCAAGAAGAAGTATTTCAAACCGAATTGAGACGCATGTTAGCAACCGTAACAAATACTAGTGAGTTGACTCTAATGAAGACACAGCATGTAGGTGTTCATGGTTATTAGAAATTGAAACATCTGCATATCTTTTACGCGTTCCGGTGTTTTTGCCTTTTTGTATCAAAATGATTAATGACAATACTCATGAATCCGGTTTCTGAGTCAACGTCGTCTGTTTTGTGGTCAAAAATTAGAAAAAAAAAGAAAGAAAAAGTTGTTAAGATTTAACAGGTGTTACACACTTTTTTTTTAAAAGCTTTCCTACTGCAAATGGCAGTGTAAAGGCTTTGACCAAAAAAAAAAAAAAAACTTTCTGCTGAATGGGATTTAACGTATTTAACAAAATAGGCTTTTATTAGTTGACCCGCGAGAAACTTTCGCACTAGGCAGCAATAATTCAAAAATTCTCTTTATTTAAAAACGAATTTTTTCCTGCAAAACAGGCAGCAGGGTTTTTTTTTTTTTTTTTTTTGATGATTTGAAAGAAAGTTAAATCATGCCTAACTTTCGTATTTTTATGAAGTAATAAGAAAAAAAAAAAAAAAAGAAGCACCTTTAAGAAATATTATTCATACTAAGATAAACATTTTCTTTTCCCGTTTTAATGTAATAGATAAACTGGTTTCAAATCCTTGTATTCTTGGAAAATTGGATCAAAATTAACCCGGTGAAAAAAAAAGTCAGCCAAAAGTGGCAAACCCAGAGCAGGACACACCACTGCATCTTAGCTTCTAGGCGCTTATTTAATTGAAGTAATGGGTAATTTAAAAAAAAAAAAAGTTTTTTTTTAATCAAAAAACAATTTCTATACAGTGTGTCTGTTTTTCGTCAATAGTCGGCACCATAAGCTTAAAATTAAGGGATAAAAAAAAATGAAATTGATAAAGAAATGAGAGAAAGTTATTGCGTGGTAAAGAAAACAGGCTAGATAAATAATACGTTTTCATTAAAATTTGAATTTTCGCAATGGATTGACACAGAAAAACCAGCTTGGAGAATTACATCTCACAAAACAATCCGGTCTGACATTGACCTTCTTTACACAGCACCGGAATCACAAACTACTTTGACGGGTGTTGATATGAATCACTTACAGAAATGCTAAATTCTTCATCTTTCACCTCTTTTCCGCTACTGTTTATAACAATATTTGATTAACTGGCTTACAATGGACTAAATTGAATTTCTGGAATGTGAACCGATATTTTTCTCTCGTTTGATAGAAAGCTTTAGACTGATATACGAAGGTCTATAAAATTGACAGTTAGTTTACTTAGGTTATAGAGCTACCTTCTGAGCACTGCCTTAAAAGATATCGAATAGTATGATCTAGGGTTAAGAGCTCACTTGGAGAAGAAAGGTACCAAGTATCAGTTGAGGTAAAAAGGACTTGTGAAGCTGAGAAAATTTGGAAACATCTGTAATTCTGGTAACTAAATTTAATTACATTGTCACTTGTATTATAAACTGAATTTATCTAAGGTTATTCGTTGAATTTGATATTGCTTAAGATGCGTGATTTTCTTTGCAAAATAGTCCTTCTATTTGTAATTACATTTGGTGTTGTATTTATTGTTTATATGTAACCTAACTTCATGAAGAAAAATATTTTATTCCAAATTGCTTGTTTTAAATAATCATTTGCAATTATTAGGAGCAATTTACTAATGCTGGAAAACTAAAATATTTGTATCTTTTAAAATTTGAAGGCACATCAATGAGCTAATTGAAATAATTATAAGCTATGTTGAAAAAACTATAAAATGTGCTAGTATTTTTCGTGGAAAAAAAGCTCAGGCTTGACCCTGAAAGACTTTATGCCTTCTTGAGCGATTCAGTGAAAGAGGAAGATGTGTTATTAATATTGTGTTGATTGTTGACTTTCATTCTAATATTGCGACGATAATAAGTGGTCACAACTCAACGAAATGATTTTCCGCTTTTAGTTAAAGCAAGGAAAATAAAGTCTCAAGGCAATTTTAAGAATCGCGTTCAATGCACAGTTTTGGTGTCAAATGTTTGTAAAAAGAGAACTAAAACAAACTTATTGGTTCTAAGCCAATAATTTAATAACATATATGTAATATGGCGCTGCGCCAAAATAATATTTCTGGGGTCACGTGGCCCCTCCTCCCACGCAGTGGTTCCGCCACTATATATATATATATATATATATATATATATATATATATATATATATATATATATATATATATATATATATATATATATATATATATGTATATATATATATAAGTGGCAGACGAATACATGTTTAGAAACCGTATCTTTACCCAACGGAAATAGCATTTCTGTAAATTTAAAGCGCGCTGAAATATTAAGCCAAAGACGTGAAGCTATAATGCATTTATTCCTCACAGCTCGCAATAGCAGAATTATCTACTAAAAGACCTATATATTCATTAGAAAAACTGCATCCTGTTCTGGATTTCCAACAAACCACAGCAACATTTATATCCGAACTCCTCAGCGTGCAAGCTGTTGCCAGCTTTTAAAGGTATCTTACCCTTCTGTTGTAGGAAAGGAAGAGCCGGAATTTCATAAAATACGCATCATCAGGGGATAGCAGTTGATTTCGAGTGGTACAGAAAGTTAAGTTGGCTTTTTGCTGTCTGAATCTGATTACTGCACTTTCGGAAGCAACAGGGACAACAAATCAGAGCCTCTGCCTGGAGAACAATTGTTTCTTACAAGTTGCTTTAACCCTTAAGAAGCAATTCTTGTTTTCTCGTCTAAATGATAAGTAAAATCACGATCAAAACCCGAACATTTAGCAGCTGTGCTTCCGAAAGGAATCTCATTGACTGAATTTGGTCACGGTTATCATTTATGGATTGAAAAGGATAAGTATTCCATTCATTTTATTGGAGACTGATGACTTTAAATATAATTGGATAGCCCCTCTTGAGTCAAATCATTAACATAGAAAAGGAGGATGAATGTTAATATTAGGGATGCACCGATAAGCAAATTGGCCGATTACCTATTACCGATTAATCGGCTGTTGGTAATCAGCCAATTAATCGGCCTTGTTTATTAATGATCATTATGATTACTTTTAATACTACCAATTTCACCATCACTGTTTTTCCCCCTTTCTTTTGCAATTCTGAGTTTAGATATAGTTACTAATTTATTTCTGGAAGAAGATTTATTTTTTCCTATTTTCATAATTTTCCCGGAACACTTTTAAGATTTCAACCAATTTCTTCAAACCAATTTTCATTAAATTTTCAATAAAAGTACATTAACACAGAACAAAATTAACACATTGTTAATTAAGTTAATTTTACGTGATTTTTTTTTCTTGAGTGACGAGGCTGTGATGAGCACTAACGTAGCATTTCTTTGCTTTTGAGTTCAAATAACTCTCAATTATATATATAGTAGTAATATTATCAATAACTGCTTATAATCTGAACAAATTAGGTCAAATAAAAGGGAATCGATATTTCAGTCGTATGTAAAAAGGATAAAAATATAAAATCATTTGGAAATTGCAATTGAACGCAATCTACTGCAAAACTAATTGCGTAATATGATGAGACACAACCCCAACAACGGTTGAATGTTGCTAAATTCGAAACAAAAGTGATTTCAAAGCACTAATTAAAACAATTTCAGATCTAGACATAACTATTTTTGGTAATGAGAACGTAAAAATTAAAAGTTAGAAAACTTCCGCATTACATATGTATCGTGTTATAACTTCGATACTTTTTAAGCTTCATCTGGTATTTTAAAGACAATAGAATTCTCTAACAATCCTTTAGAATATTAAGCCTTTTCACATTTGCATAAATGTCTAGTCTTTCAGAGAATGCAGTAAAATCCCTCCAAGCGGCTACCCCTTCGTTATGTGAAATTTGGGCCGCTTAGAGGGGGTGTCGGGTTTTCATTAAAATTGCGAGATAATTTTTTATAATACGTATAAAACACTTTTTGAGATTGTTGCAATTCAGATCACTGACCAGCAAATAAACAAACGTGAATATTTTTTTTTTTACAAAATTATCGCAATCCATCAACTGCTAATAAAACCTCCCTAAGCTGATCTTGAGCCGAAAGGCTGAAAATCATAAACAGGAAGTGAACAGATTAAAAAAAAAATTAATTGACAAACTCACTCGGTGGCCGTTAAGAGGGGTTGGGTAATAGGTAGCCGCTGCTAGGGGGAATTTTAACATTAGGTCTATGGGACAAAAAATCCGTGCCACGAAAAATAGGCCGTTAAAAGGGATGGCCGCATTGTAGACGTGATCTCTCGAAGAGGTTTTTCTGTAGTCTCAAGTGCATTGCTTTTTTCTTCACCCGAGCTTCAGGAAACTCAATACTACTTGCCTCACGCAATATATGCTATATTGATGTGGGTGGACATGGGCTGAATATTTCCGGAATTAGGTCCAACTCATTTTCAAATTTAAAAGATCCAAAATCCATCGTCAAAATTGGGCTCAACAAAAGCTTTTAAATTCACCGATTTGGTTTCAGAAAATATATGTTCCCTCCGCAGTCCATTTGTTTAAAAAGATCTATCTTTAGCAGTAGCAGTTTGTAGACATCCCCGATTGTCGAACTGTCTTTCCGTAATGGGTCACCGAAAAGATTTCATTTGAAGATTTAAAAATTTTTATATTACTCTTTTCTCCAAAGGCGCATATCTTTCCTGTTGCTCCCCAGGAAAAGAACATAAAAACTTTCATACTTCTTTTATCTTTGGTATTTCTAAGGTGCAAAAGATGGGATTTCGAACTTCAGAACATCTATATGTATAGATACCGACACGTGCTTTTTCCTATAGTTTATTTAATAAAAAAAAGAAGAAGAAAAAGAACTAAAAGGGGCACGTTGAAAGAGAAACTTAAAATCAATTCGGTCCAAATGGCGAACAGAAATTCAAGTTTGTTCATCTGTATGTGCTTTATTATGTTTGTTTGTTTCGGGAATCCGGGAGTATTTTTGAACCGTAACACGAGGAGGAGAAATTAGGGCTAGGATAGTGGGAAATTTATATTTTATTTCTTCATCATGTGCCCTGTAAACGAGATTCCATTTGAGATGGAAGCTAATGGAAGATATTTTCTCTTTTCTTCGCAGTGGCGTTTTAAAATTTATGTTTTGGAATAGCGATAAGCAAAAAGCGAATAGGTCGGCTATAAAACTGTGTTTAAGAAGAAATTCGCAACTTATTTTTTCGTCTTGATTGTAGATAACTGATGAATTTTCGCACAGCGACTAATGCAAAAACGTCGCATTGCCCGAATGTTTCGGTAAATAGTTTATATGTATACGGAACTTTGGTTTAGTAATTCATACTCTGTTGATTTGATGATTTAACGAGCATGAATGCTTGATAATGTTATGTTACGCTACAAACAATATTTAATTAGTTTCGATTTTTAATTAAGAAATAAGTACTGCGCCTCTGTCAGGATCATCATTTTCAAATCATTAAATGGGCACAGTTTGCAAAATGTTATTTTATTACGACGCATTTCACATAGCGCTTTTTCTTTTTCCTTTTTTTTCAAATACTTGAAATGCTGCCAATTAAAATAACTTGTTCTTAGTGAAAGAGTTTTCATTAAAAGGTCTAAAAATTAAAAATTCTGAATTTCGAAGAGGGCTGCTACTAAATAATTGTGAAGGAATTTCTTTAAAAGAATAACGTTGTGGTGGGTCGATTAGGAATACGATTCTACATACATTGCAGTAATAAAATGAAAATTGTCATTTTTGAACTTGTTTCGTTCTAGCTCTGAGGTACAAATTTTACGGTGAAAAATTTGTTACAAAATTTTAGATCAATTTTTCCCAATGTCTCATTTACATTGCTTTTCAAAAAGCGAACACACCACAACAGAAAATAAAACCGCGTTTTATATAGCTCCATGAAGGGATGAATAAAAAAAAAACTTTTAATCATTTCTCCGAATTCCCCATGGGTTCTAATTAAAAAGGGATCCGTTCTGGTTTCGGGGCGATCGCCCATCGATCACGCATTCGTGAGGTGACGTCACTTCGAGTTCTCGTGGACTGCAGCTGTCCGTGAGAAAAAATTCGTTTCGGCTCGTGCAGCACATTGCGATCTTCACCGCATTTCAAAAGAGAGTTGAAAGTTTTTTTTCTTTGGTTTCGGCCTTTCATTTTTCTCTCGCGAAAAGGTTTATCAGTGAGGCTGTTGCCTACGGAAAGCTAAAACATCTGTCTGGGTAACATATTCAATAGATAAATATTAATAAGGTTATATGAACTCGTAAATTCTTTTTTCTGTTGATAATGAAGAAAAATTGCTTTTGTACTATTGCTATAATAAATGTAATTTGCAAGTAAAATATACTAATAGCTATATGGAATCGTAAATTATTTTGTTAATCAAAATTTAAAATATATATTTTTTAATGCAGTTATTCTTGCTTGGTTTTGTTTAACTTAATTGCCAACTTTTAACAGAACTTATGAAATAGTTTTGATTTTTGCAATCCTATAATATAGGTGCAAAAAAAAAAAAACTGCTTGTGCTATACATTTCGATCACCGTGATGAACTAGAACTGAACATTTCAGGACTAGAATAGAGTTATAAGTATATTTTCCCTCCCGTATTGGCCTTCAATTTCTCCCTCGCATTGAGGTTTTACAGTGAGGGCATTTGGTACGAGGGAAACTTTAATGAAAGTACGGGAAACTAAAACAGCTGTCTGAGTAAAATATTCAATATATATTATAAACTTTCTCGAATAGAATTTGCAAATGCGATATTAATAAGGCTATATGAACTGGTAAATTGCTTTGTTTACCGATATTGAATTAAAGAGATTTTTGTACGGATTTTTATTTTCTTAATTGCTTACTTATTGTTAAAACAATGTGTTGCAAGTTTGAATTTTTTAAATCTATGCAATAGTATTGAATTCCTCAAACCTGTGTTATAGTTAGAAGAAAAAAAAAGCTTTTTTTTGCTAGTGCAACGCATTGCGATCTTCGCTGTGACATTTTCATCTTAAAATTAGAGAGTTTTTTTTCTGTGTGTATTGACTTTTTAATTTTTTCTAGCATTGGGATTTTCCAATAAGGCTTTTAGTACAAGGGGGACCCGGGGCCGTCACGAATTATTGGTAACTTTCTCTCCCCGGGTGGTTTTAGTGACGTCACGCATTGAGTCCTTCCTCCGCGCTCCGCGTTAGATCGAAAGCACGCTTTCACCCTACCTTTCGCTTAAAAATGGGAATTTATTGTACAATACACATACAAAAATATTGTACAAAAATATACATTTGTTCAATAGTTCGTTAGTTTAGCGTCCGTATAATCAGGCCCTCGGGACACTAGCCCCTTCCGCCCCCATCTAGTTACCTCTCTAATGAATAACATCAAGAAAAAATTTTTTGCAAGCACCCATCAACAATGCGAAGGTCCGATTTGTCTTGTAAGACGCTCCAATCTTTCGACTCAATGAATGACGTCACGCGCTCCCCCAATCTCACAAAAATTAATAATAAAGTCAATTACATTAATAATTCAAATTATATTTAAATTTTAAGTGCAGTGTAGGCTATTTTTGCAGAATTTGAAAATGTCAATGAATTTATTACTAAGTTAATTTGGGGTGAAAAGTAATTAACAGTAGTGAGAAGTTTTATATTTCGATTAATTAAACTAAAAAAAATGGAATTAAAATGATAAAAAGAATATTCATCGGCACTTTAGCTATTAATTTATATTACTTTTCGTTAAGACTGTAAATGATTTGATTCTATTGAATAAGAAACGAAGTTAAAAAATTTTCTTTTTTTAATTTTTTTTATTTATATTATTTTTCTACATATCGATATCAAAAAAAAATTTAAAAAAGAAGAAAAGAAAAGAATAGAGAGAGAGAGAAAGAAAAGAAAAGCAACGAGGGAGAGTCTTATAAACGTACTAAAGATGTGTCTTAACGGCACTTTATTTTTTAAACTTTCACTGTAATTTCAACTGTGAGATTTTCTCACCCATTTTTTTTTTCTAATGCCAGCTCTGGACTTGAGCACTACATTGCAGTCATTTACCACTTGAGTCGAAAACTTCAAAGACAAAATAAATAAATCGACATTTTTCACGCCTTTAGTACAATTAATATTCATTGTTTCAAATATATCTCTTCAACTTTGAGTCGTTAAAAAAAAAGGCGATAGAATGAAAACATAATTAAGAATAGCGATTAAAAATAGGTGATTTTTAAGCAGACTTGTATTTTTCCCGTGAGAATCTTTAAATACAAGTCTAATATGAAATAAACATCCGTTGTTACTGTACAAAGTATTTTATTACTCAACTGTTGATACAATCCAACGAAGCACAGTATTTCACCGCAGTTTCAATAACAAACCGACTGAATTGAAGCGTCGCACCAGCATTACAGTGAAGATGTCTAACTGACGTTATGCATAACTGAGTTTCAAGCGAAGCGGTCTTTATCGAGTAAAAGGTTCTTCTCCGGACCAAAAGCTCCATTGTTAGTGTTACGGCTGATACTAAAAAAATTTTGAACAGTCCAATGATATTCTGGTCGATTCCCACGATTTTTTTCTTTTTAGTTTATTCAGGGCTGACCGGCATTATATGACTAAATTCGAGCAATTTGAAGACTACATGCTGTGGTTACTGACTTTAACCTTTAGTCATGTCGTCTAGTTTTCTACACTTTTGGCAACTTTTGTATATTAGTTATTTTAAACTATTTAGAGCCATTTCAAGAAAAAGTCGCCATCTTGTCCAGCACGTGACGCTCATGAATTTTATTAAAAAGTAGTGATTTTAAAAGGTAATGAATGAAACTTTGTTGGTTAAGAAATCACAAACCGGTGTGGGATTTCTTAGACAGAAAGCTTTGCTCATTGCCCTTTAAAATCACTACTTTTCAATGAAATATATGAGCGTACCGTGCGGGACAAGGAGGCAGCGTTTGACCCTTTACCAACTTACTTCTGATACATTCTACTTTGTCTTTACTTTATTTTAGGAATACGTGACCTCTGTAAGTCAGTATTCTGCCCCTAAGTGTACTATCGTTATGACAAGCCTTTCATCCATAAAGGGCGCCATATGGCATCTGTAGTAGTAGTTGTAACATTGTAGTTGTTACTGAATAACGCTTGCGAAACAAAAATGCTTGCTTCCACATTTGAGCTAAAAACATCCGTTTGCTTGCTATAAGTTAAAAGACATGTTGTTTCACTTGAATGAAAAATATGTGATTATTGTCCGTCCGTGGAAACCGCGCCTTAGTACTCGGGAACCATTCCACTTAAGAAAGGGGAATGGGATATATGCAATCAGAAATTTCACATTTTAATGTATGTTCATTCGCAATCGCGAAAACTGATACATTTTAAATGATAAGAAATCGGAAATGGTTTTGACTGTTATCGGTTCAACCAAAAAAAAGTAATAATAATAATAATAATAACAAAATAAAAAATGCATTAAACGAGCGTTAAATAATGTTCAGGGGCCAGAGTTAGAGAATTAGGAAAGAAAAGGTTCGCGTAGAGAAAGCTGAGTGCCAAGACAAAGCGTGTAAAATGAGGTGACACAGGTTAACGAAAAGAGAGGTTAATGTGATAAAAGCACACCACATTCACACACAAGGAACAGATTTCGTAGCTGACAATGCAAAAGGTTTTGAATAGAAAAAGCAGAAAGAAAATCCTATGCAGCACTGTAACCTTTAAGAAAACTTCTTAAATAAGACTGATTAGAGAAATTGTAACGTTGTTGGCACAATGACAGAAGAGTCTGAAAACCTTTGATCTCAGTCAACGTTAAACACCTTTTAGGGTGGGTGTGGCTTTGCAAAATTCAGATTTAAGAAGAACATTTTCAGCTTGAAATTAGAGGGGAAGATCTTCGAAGTTTGGATTTGTTGGATTCTTTAAGCATATTTTGTTTGCAGAAAATAGACTCTTCGACTTTTAATTCGTAGGTAAACTTGTAGGTGGGGTGTTTTACCCCTTAGCAATAATTTTATGTCAGCTGTCAAACGTTTTGTAATGTTTAGACGTACGGCTCTTTGTAAATGTATGGCGCTTATAGTACTGTTTTATAGTTGTATTTACATAAATAAAAAACTAAAATCACAAGAAATGTTCCTACTTTTCGAAAATTGTGTAGATAGATCTTCTGAGGACAACGGAAGGTGCACATGTAGAGCAGTACTAATACTGAGGTTTTAATTTTTTTTTTTTTAAAAGAGAGAGAGAGAGACAAGGAACAAAGTTTAAAAAAAAAAGAATTATGCATAAAGTTGATTTTTCTCCTTTCTTTTATTTATTTATTTATTTATTTTCTTCCTTTTTTTTTCTCAATGCAGGACTGCCTGAACACTTTTTATATCAGGCATATCCTTGTATCGAATGATTAATTACCTTTGTATAACAAAGTAACAGAAGTAAACAACGTAGGTAAAAGAAATAAATAATTTACTGCATATACACGTGTTTCGGGGCTTCAAGGAATCCCTTTTTCAATGCAAAAAGAAGTATAAGCATTTGGATATAAAAACATACTGTCCCTATATCTTTTATCATCTATCTTAATTCTCCATAACAAAAATTTTGCTTTTTAGTCACTGAGAGAAGGGAAGAAATAACAAAACAAGCAGCTTGTTTCCCGAAAATGCTTCATTACTACGCCCAGTGCCGTAGTTGTTGAAAATATTAGGGGGAACGCACATCTTTTTATGAAGTATGTTATGGTTGACGGACTTTTATCAGGTAAAAAAAGTCAGTTTATATTACTTCGCCAATTTTAATTTAAAAAAGGAACCTTCATTTTTTAAGACTACAGTAGGGAGGGGCGGCGAAAATGACTCCCCCCCCCCCCAATGATGGGTATTGCGGAAAAGGTGTCATTGGAGTAACAAAGTGCACATAAAAAATTTGAAATTTTTTGGTTAATTTCTTGATCTGCCGTAATTACGTTGAAATTTGGAAAAAATGCAATTTTTAAAGATTTTTAACGAATTATTTAATTTTTTTTTTTTTTAGTTCAGATAATTGGTAATACGGAAAAGGTGCCATTGGGGCAAACAATTTGAGGTTTGTGATGTAAGTTCTTCGTTTCCACAAATGCGTAGAAGTTTTGTCAATTTCCTGTTTCTCCCCACGTTTTTAATAAATTTTGTCGAAACGTTAAAATACTGTTTTCCCCGTATTTATCTTAAATAATTGCATTGTTTGTCACATATGGTGCATTTTTAGATGTTTGGTGTTAATAAATTAGTGGCTTATTGCTTTTAAATTTAAAAATTTTAAATGTGCCATTAAAAATTATTGCAGTTCTCTGTTTGGTTTATGTTAAAAGTCATCCGGAACAACCCAGAGCTCGCTCCTAATCACTTGTAAATATTTTGAAATAAGAACAAAGTTGTTGTTTCGAAAGCTCTAAAACTCCAGGTGTCGGAGTCGATTATTTTCCTTCCACTTCCGCATACCTGTTAGAATTATTTTTTTTTCAATCATGCATTTAGTTAAAAGTATTTATTTGCATATTTAGATAGTGTAAGATGTCACTGTTTATAAGTGAACTGAACTGAAAACATGAATATGCAAATTGTCATGAGATAGGAGGAGTTGTTGTTCAGTTAGCTACGAATATGGTATCAATGTTATTTGGTACATAGGAAGTTCAATTTAGAAAAAAAAGAATGTTTTAAATTTGTCTCCTGAACTCAACAGACGTAAGTTCACGAAGTGTTTCATCATCAGGGTGGATATACGTTATACACGCTGTTAGCGGAAATTAACTTCTACAATATGCCACTTTCGGTCTTTTTTCGGATATATTTTTCAAATAAATAATTCAAAACTCATTGGAAATGTTCCTACTAAGAAATGCTAAATTTTGATGAAATGTGCGAGTAATGAAAAATTGAGGTTACTAGCTACCTCACCACTTACGCTACAAAAAGAAAAAAAAAAAAAGAAAAGAAAAAAGAAAACCACCTGACCAGTTAAGGGTAAATAAAAAATAAGAACCTACGTCGGGTGGCCCTGAACACGGTCAAACAAACGTCAACTGCAAGAAAAATGCGGGTACGCTGCAAAAGAAACAAAGTTTCGCCTAATAATCGAAGCAGAGACAACGTCGATGATAGGCAACCTAACGCATCTGTCGCTCGATAAAAAGCATCGATAAAGTATCACTTTCAGAAGCAATTCTAGACAACATGCTAGGTCGGAACAACACGCCACGATGCTCAGTCAAGTGCGGAAACAAAAACACTGAAACACAAGAGGGGAAAAAAAAGCTCATTAGTAAAAAAAAAAAAAACCCACCACCTTTCCTCAATGCACGCAATGCTAGTTGTTGGTTTTTGGTAATAGATGCAACTAATCGCCAACTGCTCGCGACAACTGCTTTTGGCGTTATGCGGGACCTGCATCTCTTGCTGTAACGCACGGATCAACTCAAGGAAAACAAGGCTGGGACATCTTTGCAAAAGTAAATTAGCTCCGGAGGTAAGTGATGGAAGCTTTTAAGCTATGATTTTAGTTTAATTATCTATTAATGCTGCCCTATTACTTGCAATCATGCAAACGAGTTGAGCTCTTATGTATGCTAGTATTGCGCAATAGTCCCTCGGCAAAACGACGGACTAGAAGATTGATATGTTTTTACAATAATGACTACTACCTTACGTTTTGAATGTTGGATGGCTTCAAATTATCTTGAAATGATTCAAAATTGTGCACTATAATTTTAGTTTCCTTGGGAAATTTTGTTTTAAGAGTTAAGTATTTTTAACTTTGTTCGTTTTACATTTATTTTCGGAAAGTCGTTCCCAGATTTATGGGGTTGAAATAAACAGTCTCTTCTATGCAATTACAGATTTCCATACTTAATATTACCATGTTTGACATTTCCTCGTAAGCGTATGGAATTATTCCGTAATAAGAAAAAAAAATCATGTGCAGAAAACGAATACTCCTGCTATAACGAACTCCCTCCTCTTTTTCCGGATAGGAGTAGTCTAATCATAGCGAATAGATCCTATAGCGCAATTTCATTTTTAGAAACTCATGATGACTTTAAGAAATGAACTACTTGCTATGTGATATTAAAAACATTTTTATTGATCTGTGTAATTGTTCAGAAAAAACTGGGTGCACTTCATGGTTCTTGTTCAAGTTTTTGGAGAGCTTAAAGAGTAAAAATTGAGAGAACCCAGTAAATGAATACTTCTAATCAGTAGAAAAATTCAAACCGTGATATCCCATTAAGGTTTCATGAGGCATTTGCGGAACTGAAACTTAAAAAAAAAAAAAACAATTACAACCTGAAAACTAGTTTGATTTTCTACAGTTTCCTATGAAATTCGTCAAGTTTTAATCTTATTCGCGAAAAGATCATTTAAATTCAATTATTTTTTCATATAGTATATATATATACGTAGAAAATGTTACTGTACTCAAAGTTCTTTTAGTTATATACAAAAAGTAAAAAAGTTGTCTTTCAAAAATGATAAAATTTCTTTAACAAATTCATAAATTCTCGCTGTTATCACATATAAAAGGGAAAGGAACATTTTAGCTCAGCTGTTAATTATATGGAGTCAGGGTCGTAACTAAACTGTAACTAAACAAATTTTTCTTGAAAGGTCAATAAAAGATTTAATTCGCATATTCTGTTGATTACAAGAGTTATTTAAATGTGTTGCTATAAGGGCAACTTTAGCAAATGTAAAAGATGATGTATTTATTAAATAAAGAAAATCCTCTAGCATGTAGGGAACATAGCTCCCTCCTTGTTAAATATTTAATAACTTTCAATAACATAAAAGAATAGATGAGTGTACTCATATACATGCTAATTTTTAATTCATATTTTTTTGACTCTTATAAATGTTAAATGTAGAGTTTGGCAAAGTTTTAATATTTTTGATAGCGCCAGGTATTCTAAATTTGAAGGGAAACGCTACATTGTTTTGTGAGTTATCATGTTCGCATTCACAATAAATAGAAATACTGCAAATAAAGGCGTTTGTACAAGTCTTCAGCAATAATAATTACCTTTTTCTATGAAAATTAAAAAGATAATAATAAAAAAATGTAATAAGTTTTTTCAGCAAAAACCAAAAAAAAAAAAAAAAGATAAAATTGAAACCATTTTTCGAAATTCTTTTAAACAATTCAGAAACCCACCCCTTAAACATGGCCCTGTACGGAGTATATAACGACAGCAAGGTGGATAGATTGCGCAGAGGCAGATCTCACGTAACAAGACATCAATGGCTGGCTTTAGTGTCCGATTGGCTCTGTTGGAAGAGAAGAGTATCGTTCATTGTAAAAGTGGTGTATCTCCATACAGTAAACTTCCGATTATCAGAGAAATAGGGTGGCAAGGTAATCGCGGATAAGCGAATGCCGCGGATAATCGAGCAGGAGCGATATTAATGTATGCAATAGCTGAAACAAAAGTCAATAACACAACACATAAATTTAAATTACAGCTAAAACGACAATATTGAATGTAAAAAATATCTTGAAAACCTAAAAACGCGGAATAAAGCACTTTCATTTTTTTTTTTTTGAATTGAATACACCATCACCATAAAAAAAAGAAAACAAACGCGCGAAAGACCCGCGGATAATCCGAATCGCAGATAAACCGGCCGCGGGTGATCGGGAGTTTACTGCATTTATAAAATGTGTATTTGTTTGCTAAATGGTGTCACTTTTAGTTTATTTTTAGTAAAAAAGCGAAGTAGCTCCCTTTTCCAAAGATAACTATAAGTGTAAGTGTTTCACAGTTCCGTTAAAGCCTTTTGCCCGGTTAAGTTGGAAATGTAGTTATAGAAGGTATCAAGAATAAAATAAAATAATAAAAAATAACAATATCAGCAAAACATTTTTCCGAAGAACTTGTTTTTCCTAATCAAAAATCTCCAACGGGCTATATGTAATAAGACAGTTTTAAACAATCTTCAAGGATATGAGCCCCTTTGACAAGGAGCAATATAAGTATAGAGACTGCTTTGGTCTGCTTTAGGTTTCAGTGCCGTTTACGAAGAATAAGAATATAATGACTTACTAGACAGGACAGAAACTTTGCCGGAAGTAGCGGAATTTTTCATTTCTTAACTTTTTGCGAATGCAGTTTTACGTAATTGCGTGCAGTCGGTGCAGAACTTGAAATAAAGAGTGCAGTTCGAAGAAATCTTCCGTCGTCAGACTGATTGCAGGGTTTTGATTGAGTGGAAGAAAAATTTTACTATAACGAGACAGCTCAATGTCAATGATAGAGCTCTGGGCAAAAGACCACACACGGACTGCTGGTAGCATTTTCAAAAATGTTCTCTCAATGTCTAACGTTTCCATATGTATGGTTGAGTCGCGGTACAAGATGGTGAATGTTCCCGCATCAGCTATCAATCTTTCGATCATAGCGTGCTTTTGCCAAAATTATCCGTTTCGATATGTAATTGCTTTCACATAACCGAGCTCTGTCGCATGGCTTGCATGCATATTCAATTAGATAAGAGAAAAAAATGGTACAGATTTCTTTTCGGTTTTCGCATAGAATTAGCGACATTTTAGAAATCGATGTTTTTCTCCATTAATCAAGTACTTCCGAAGGAGTTTTCGTTGAATTATGTCTCTCTAAAGCCACTTGGGTAAACGCTAATTTTGGGCTCCCTTCCCCTAGGGCAGAAGTTCCCAAAGTCCAGATTTCCACGGACCCCCTCCTGAGAATTACCAATCTTACACCCCCCCCTCCCCGTACCAAAAAAAACTTGATTAGAGACATTTAATTTTTTTTCCGAATGCATTCTTATGTTTTTTCTTCCGTTTTTTAAACTAATTTATTCATTGTTGCTTGCATTTTTAGAGCTCGAGTAATGAGCTACGGAAGTAAAAATGTGTTCGAAACTCAATTAGGTGCAAAATATATGTTGAAATTTGGGGTTCTGTGGGGTTTGTTGCTTGTACGTAAACAAGACCCTATAAATGTGCTTCCGTTATGAATAAAAATATTGCTACTTATTTTTCAGTTTCAACTATTTTTTTTCCGTTTTAGCAGGATAGAACCGCGGACCCCCTGGCATAAGCTGGTGTACAACAGGAGGTGCGCGACTCACACTTTGGGAGACTATGGACTAGGCCTCTCCGAATTTGACCCGTAAACAACGCGTTTCAGTAAACTCTTTTATGTTCCTAGATAGTTTTTTCTAATTTTTTGCTTTGGGTTATGTAGTAAATCTCAAGACCCACATGAATAAAAGTAAAAACAAGTAAAATTGTTTATCAGAAATTATTCATAGTAGATTTGTATTTAGTGTGAGTCGATGACTAAAGCAGCCAGTGGTGAATGCGTTGTGTAAAAAACGACGTATATAATTGGTGGGGTGACACAAATTGAATTGGTGGAATGTTTATTACGAAATACAGTTTCTGTTTTATGACACTCACTTTTTCTCCCACAAAACGTAAAGTAGTCGCAACTTCGTCGTTCTAACTAAAATGCTAAAGTGCTAAATCACTGATCAGGTTGAATATGAACATTTATGGAAATTGGGTGTGAACTAAGTACCTGGTTTTGCGCCCACCCTGCAAAAATATTTTGGATCCACCCATTCTTCGACTGTAAGGAAGTTAAATATTGAAATCTGCAAGCACTAATCATACTTCATATTTTAAAGGCAGCAGAAGCTTCGCTTTGTCATTTCCAAAAGATTTCGCTGTCATCGAAATTTAATATCTTGATTTTCTTCAAAAGTTTTTTTTCGAGTTTTAATTCTTTGAAGTAATATTTTGGCTAAAACTACTAACAGGGTATTTTTCTGAAAAATTCAGTGAATGGTAGTTTTGTTTTATTGTAAGGGCACATTTAGGATTAATGGAACAGCTGTATTTACTGTCCAACCTGGAAAACCGCGCCTAGCACCGTTGAACGGTTCTATTTCAAAAAGGGTGACAGTTTCTATAAGAAGTGTGCTTCGTGGAAAATAACAGTAGATAAACAGTTATGTCACTTTTTCTCAAGTGCCCTTCGTGAGAAGTAACAGTTTATAAACAGTTTAAAATTACTTCACCTTTTATTTTCAAAAATTACTTCGTGGGGAAATAAGTGCATAAACAGTTTTAAAATTACGTCACCTTTTAAAGAAGTGTAATAACAGTACATTAACAGTTTTAAAATTACGCCACTTTTTTTCAAGTGTACTTCGTGGGAAATAACAAAACATAAAAATAACTTTGACGCTATAAAATGACTTAATTTCAGAAGCGTACATTCACCGAGTTCAGAAAACTGGTCGCTTCTTTCAACCCTTTTTCCGCAACCAGACATTTGCGAATGAGCAAGGGGTTGATGGGGCCTCCACCACAAAAATGCAGACTCTTGTCTCTATCCGAGACAAACAATTCTCACTTGATGGATTGCTGGGACGGGAAGGGACAACCTTTTAGCCCCTCGTGCTGGGCACCCTCGTACACATGAGTCAGTACTCGCTTAGCGGTTCCTATTCGTGGTTTGTGGTGGATTTAGGTGCGGAGGGATCAGTAGCAAGGAATGTGCAGAATCTTGATCGTTTAATTTGGCTTTAAGTAGTGGTTTCTTCTTGCTGTCATTGCTTCTACTGGAACAGAGCTCAGGTAATGTTTTGTAGTGATTTCTTTTTTTTAGTGCACTGCAAAAAAAAAAATTGTTTTTACGGTATAATACTCTAAACAGAGGTTCCAGTTTAAAACTGTAAAATGCACATTAATAAACTGTAAATTAGCAATTTTACAGTTTATTACGGTAAAATTAGCAATTTTACAGTTTATTACTGCATAATTAGCTATTTTACAGTTTATTACCATGAAATTAGCTGTATTGTACTGTAAAAACAATAGCATGATTCTAGCAGCAGAGGTTCCAGTTTAAAACTAAAATGCACACTTATGAACTGTAAAGCTATCAGTTTTACAGTTTATTACTATAAAATTAGCTGTATTATACTGTAAAAATATTTTTATAGAAGAATATAGAATATAGAATATATAGAATATAGAAGTTTGTATTGCTTTCAAAAAATGGGGCAGGGGCGGCATTTCAACATTTCATTTGAGGGAGCAAGATTCTTAGATATGAAGTTCCTCCGTGTGAAATAAAATACATACTAGTAAAAAAGAAAAAGAGGTCTTAAAATGGATTTAATATTAAGAAAAATTAGATTTGTTAAAACAATTTAAATTTTTATGACTTAAAGTGTTAAATAACTTTTGTAATAAGCTATTTCATAAAATTTCTAGGCTAGATCTTAGTTTTTAACTTTTCTTCAAGCTTTAATCTACAGTGTTTAGAGTAAGAACAAGAAGAGCAAGGAAAAATTTGTTTCTCAGCCTTGTTCAGACTCCAGTGTCTTGTGCTATTTCCTAAACAGCAGCTAACGAGGAAATTCCTTGCTTGAGCCGCTGTACTTATGTTAGAACTATAGAAAACACATTTTTCCGATTCCTCTCCTTTTAAAATAATCACTAGAAGAAAAGTCTCCAGTTTCATTAACTTTTATTGAAAATTGTCAAACATTTCCAATTTTCTTTTTCATGTGATCACTAATTTGCGATATACGTACATTGAAGTTATCTGTTTGTTATCATTCTGCGAAAAATATTTGGGGGTGCAACCACCCCCTAATGACCCCCTTATTTGCCGCCCCTGGGCAGGAGCACTCCGATCTTAAACTTTTGAGACTGCAGAAATTATGAATTTGCCGAATGGAAGTAAAAATTTTGCCGAATAATAGAATACAAGTATGCACACAAAAATTTATCGAACGAAAAGGGACATTCAGAAACTTGAAAATTGCCATTATGTTTTAAGTTTGTCCCATCGTCAGACAAAATTTCCGGAATATTTAAATTTTTGGATATTCACAGTAACCTCCCGTGACCTCTCATGGGGGCACTCATGAATGGGGGACGGGGTATATTTTTAAACATGTTGTTTAGTTAATAATATAATCTTAGAAACTTAGTATTAAAATTCTGCAGTCTCAATAACATTTTTTAAATGTTCTTTGTAAATTATTCGTTTTCTAGAATTTATAAAATGCAGTTTGAACTTAGCACATATGTGCCATAATAAACTCAATATGTCCTTAAAGAGTCTATTAATCAAATTGCAGATAAATGCAAGTACATGTTTTACTTATTTTTCTCACCTTGTTCTTGAAAGTGTATAGATGTACTGTGGCTACTTTATAGCTTCCTATTGTAACTCTATCGTCGAATAAGGGACTGAAAAGAAAAAAAAAAAATGAAATTTAAGAACTTAGTATTAACCATTAGACTTGGTTTTCTCAACCAAGATCACGTCGAAATAAAATTGAAATAACATATGTAACTTTAACCAAATATATTTTATGTGACATACAAATATTTTTGGAGACTATCGAGCCCCTGGTTGATAAGGATAAGAAAAGGATGAGAGCAATAGTAGTTGTCACTTCTAGATATCAGAGTCTTGTTGCATTAATGATGCCAGGAATAATCAACAGTTTCCAGTTACGCTATTACATGCAACATTGTAGAAACATTCGACAGCTGAGTAATAAACTAATTTGTTTATTACGTGGTTTCATATCATAATGCTGGGTCATTTGATATTTGTTAATTCACATTTCATATTTGCGAAAAATAACTGAAACAAGTTGTCGAGGTATGTTTTACTTCTTATAATAATCAAATAACTGAAAGTTAAAATTAGTGTAATATTCAATCAACATCAATTAAAGAATCAAAATGTAATGAATAATCGAAAGCACTTACTACTGGCCATTGAAAAATCTAGATATTTAGTAAATCTCTATGTAGCATTCGGTTAACATCAAATGAACACTAAAAATGAATGTTGCTTCTACACTATAATATAGCTAATTTTATGGTAATAAACTGTAAAAATTGCTACGTCTACAGTTAAAAACTAATTCTACAGTAAAATTTCCAATTGTACAGTACTAGACTGTAAAATTTCTAATTTTACAGTAATAAACTGTAAAATTGGTAATTTTACAGCTTATTACCGCGCATTTTACAGTTTTAAACTGGAACCTCTGCCGCAGTTTTTTTAATACATATTTTTATACTGTTGTTTTAAGTTACTTATTGTTGTTTTCTTTCCCCGCTAACACTGCAAAATAAAAATTTTGTTTTTACAGTATAATGCAGCTTATTTTATAGTAATTTTACAGAATGAAATTAAAATTGCAAATTTTACAGTAACAAACTAAAATTGCTAGTTTTACAGTTTATTACTGTGCATTTTACAGTTGTAAAAAGGAACCTCGGCAGCCAGTATTATACTGTAAGAACAACAGTTTATTTTTTGCAGTGAAGCACCAAACCAAATGAATAATCGAAACAATTGACTGCAGTCTATTGAAAAAATAGTTCATTAAAACCGTCTGTAATATTCATTACCAACAATAAAAGCATCAAATCAAATCAAAAATCGAAAAGAATCGCCACAGTCTGTTGAAAAAATCTATCGATGGACATTCAAACTGTACTCAGATTTGTAGAAAGGGAGTGGAAACGGCATCCCTTTGGAAGGAGAAACTCATTATCCAAAGATAAAAATCCCCCTCATTCGTCATCTGAGGATTTCTCCTTTCATCCACCCCTGACCAGTGGTCTGCACTCACGCTCTCCCCCACCCTTGGTCGACTCCACCCATTCTACCCGGGGTTCAAGCACATTTGTTTATCCAAGCAATAGCTGCTGAATCGGTACGCAAATTATAGAAATGTGTGGGAAGAAACGAAAAAAACATTTTCAATGAATGGGAAGAGGATTGTAAAAATGTGCACAGTAATGGAGTACGGTAAATTGAGAATCGCGGATAAAGAAAAGTTGAAAATGACTGTTACTAGACCCTAAAAACTTCAATTCTGGATTTATACAAATATACATTAAGAAAATACTACACTGCAAAAACGTTATGTTGTTTTTACAGAATAATACAGCTAATTTAATAGTAATAAACTGTAAAATTGCTCATTTCACAGTACTAAACTGTAAAATTGCTAATTTTACTGTCATGAACTATAAAATTGCTAATTTGCAGTTTATTACCGTGCATTTTACAGTTTTAAACTGGAGCCACTGCTGCCAGTATTATACTGTTGTTTTTACAGTATAATACAATTAAATTTTACAGCAATAAATTGTAAAATTACTAACTTTACAGTAAGAAATTTGTGAAATTTCTAACTTTACAGTAAGAAACTAAAATTGCTAGTTTTACAGTTTGTTACTGTGCATTGTTCAGTTTTAAATTGGAACTTCGGCTGCCGGTATTATACTGTAAAAACTGCAGTTCGTTTTTTGCAGTGTAGTTGCATTTTTAATTACATTTAATTGAGCTGTAAACAATAGGTTTGTTAAATGAATGTCACATCAAGTCAGGATATGCAATGAATATTTGATGAGGCGTTATATCATAAATAGTGATCAGAATTGCTATATTAGTAATACAATTTTTTTTATTTTTGCTCTTTAATTTTGAACACGAATATGTATTTTAGAAAAAAGAAAGAAAATAAAATGAAAAATTATTTTACTTTAAAATTCGATTGTTCCAAAAATTTCCTTTTGAGTTTGAAAAATAAAAATATATAAATAAATAAAAAATGGAAAGAAAGAATTAATAGAAGACAGAAAGAAAAATGCACGAATGCCTTGGTGTCTGCAGGAAAGACTGCCTACGGAGACCTTGAACTGATATTGTTTATTAAACAAGTAATATAATTTAAGAGAACTGATGTCTGGTAAAAAAAAGTTCCGGTTAAGAGTTTCAGATAATCGTAAGTTCTTCTGTATTATTACTTGCCGAATATACAACCATATCTAAATATTCCAGTTGCCGTTCACAATATAGTTGCCCCGCCCTCCCCGCAACGTTCATGTATATCAAAGCAACACCTTACTGTTATTCTCAAGCTAAATTGTCTTACTGCTGTTCTGAGGAGACGAGATATACAATATATTTACATATGTAATATGTGAGAAAGTTGTAAGATGAAAAGAGAAAATATATCCGAAAGCACCCCAGAAAGAAGTTTTAACGCCTGCAAACAAATCATTTCCAGGAAGCCGAAAAACATCCCAAACTATTTCTCCCGCTCCCCCAAAGCGGCTTAACTGATATCAAAGATAACGAAGCCAATTATGGCAACCCCAAACGCAATCCTACTGAACCAAACTGTTGAAGCGCTCGAGAGCTCTCATATATAGCCACCGTTCATTCCAACTCTCTAATTCTCTCACTCAGGCACTTTTATTTCTATTCCCTCTAAACAGGTCCTGCCTCATCACCATTGGCCTGACGCTCACCACGTGACGGGGGTGGTCACTGCTAGCATGGGACAGCATGATCCAGGAGCCACACTCGACCAACAATCTTCACCTAATCAAACCAGTGATCACAACTTTCTCGTCATGCCGACGGACAGGTCCTCTTCACCTTACACCGACACCACTTGCTTCCGAAAGGATTGCGTCTCTGATGATCCTTCTCGGATCTCATCTGATGAGGATAATGATGAGAGCAGCTTCCGGGATGGGAAGATGACTGAGGAGCAGAGCAAGTTCTTCTGCCTCTCCAGGAGTTTATACCTGGATGAGAGCAGTTCCAGCTCGCTCCCTGCTGCCCCACTGAACACCTTCAATCCTGGGACTCCCTATAGCCCCTGCCACGGGACTGCAGTAGATTTATGGGAGCCTCCTTCTCAAGTGAAGAGTGCATACCCGGCTACTAACGAAACTCCGGTCTTTCATCCATTGACATTCCCAAGCTTTAAGGATGGAAACATTACTAACAACTCATATGCCAATCACGTGGAACAACCTGTAAGCCCCCCAAGAAAGTGTTCGGAGAACTATGTATCAAAGACTATTTATCCTTGGATGATTGATCCCAGGGATCTCAAGAAGTCTAAGCAACCACCGACTGCAAATCGAGACAGGCCACCCAGCCCCGGTAAGTCTAAAGATATTTTTTCCCACATATAATTTAATTAATTGAAAATACCATCTAATGGTAATTTTTGAAATCAAAGTCGGTATCATTTTCCGTTTATTCAAAAGAACAAAATATTGCAATAAAACTTAATATTCGTGAGGTTTATCATAAATATCTTATTTGATGCACAAAAATAAAATAATCTGAATTCTTCGTATTGCACTTGTGTGCAATACAGCGTGTATATGTAATTTTTTTCCCTTTAAAGCTTTTAGCCTTATTTATGCTGCATTTAGAGATGTAAAATTTGAGCAGAGAAAATTTCTAGCCTTTTTATCCAATATAATTTCTAATTGTAATATTTTGCATAAATTTCTTATCTAAATTAAGTTTTGAAATTTTATATACGTATTTAAAAGCACTCCCACTTCTACTTTATTTGTTTATTCTCCATTGAAAAAACTTTTTTTTAAACATTTAAATTTATTTTCGTAAAAAATCGTCAATTCTTAACGTCATTGAAATTTAATTGGTTACCAGATTATATCAGTTTAAAATTGAATGTATTAAGGCTATTCTAGCGTTTCTAATTAGCATGTCAAAGAAGCATACAATCTTATTAAAATAATATCATTCAAAATAATTCCTAAAAATTGTTTGTTTACATTTGAAATGAGCTTACTATTTTTGCAATATTTATTTCAAATTAATTTTTTTTGGAAATCATGCTTTTCAAATAAATACTTTTTGAAGATAAAATTACATCTACTCTTGCACGCATCTTCAGAGTTATGCTTCTTAAATTCATCATTTTTGTATTAATTTGTAACTCGGAAGAATTTTTAGGTAAGAAGTGAGAGTAAAAGTATAATATAAAGTATTTTAACGAAATGCACAAAAAAGTTTATTTTAGTGACAGAAATACCCAAAAATCTTACCTTAGAATGGTTAGAAAAATATTTCGAGTATATATGAGTCGTTCAGAATCGAAACCTGTTAAGTCCATGTTTTATAAAAAAATAATTTATTTTTAAAAATATAATTTTAAAAGCTCCTTTATACCTATGGCTTAAAGGCAATAGATCAAAAACCACTAGATCTCAAAATAAAGTAAATATAAAGTAAGGGTTTTAATATAAAACCCCTTTAGATCCATAGTTCCGAAAGAGGAACTATGTATTTTGAGAAATGGAATTTGGTTCTAAACAAAATTCACATATATCCTTACTGCAAAACATAAATGTTGTTTTTACAGTATAATACAGCTAATTTTATAGTAATAAACTAAAAATTTCTAAATTTTCCGTAAAAACTAAAATTGACAATTTTAGTTTATTACTGCATTTTAGTTTTAAACTGGAACCTCTGCTGCCAACTTCATACTGTTGTTTTAACAGAATAATACAGCTAATTTCATGGTAATAAACTGTAAAATTGCTAATTTTACAGTAATAAACTAAAATTGCCGATTTTACAGTTTATTACTGTGAAATTAGCAATTTTACAGTTAGTTATTGTAAAATCTCTACTTCCAGTATTATACTGTAAAAACAAGAGTTTATTTTTGCAGTGCTTATTTAAACGTTTAGTCCCATATGTACAAAAATGGACTCATTCAAATTAACCCATTAATGCCTAGCGTCCCTTTTTAGGGACGGTCCAAAAAAGGGTCTGAACTTTCCCAAAATGAACATTTCAACCAAATAATAGTGTGCCATTAGTACCTTGGTATTGTTTTAATTCGTTATTAACAGAATGCAGCATATAACCATTGTAAAGTGTATTCTGTAGTAGTTTTAATGTGATCTTTATCAAAAATGACATCGTTCACAATCTCAAGAAAAAAAGCCAAGTTTTCAAAGTTATTCCCAGCTTCCCAGTTAATGTTAATTGCTGATTTTATTTCTTCTTATAAAATGTCTTTTTAAATATTATATTGTAGGCAGAAAAAATTTTTAGTAAAAAAGGTATATACCCTCTGGGGTCTATCGTAACTTTTAAAGGACGATTTTTCTTTTCTTAATAAAAAAATTATTTTTTACATAATATTTTTTTTTATTATTTTTCCTGTCCGTTTAAAAACTGTTTGTAACCGGTATACAAAATATCTTTGGGGAAAAAAATGTCAGGCATCAATGGGTTAGTAGAAAAGTAATTCTAAGAGACTGACATCGTAAATTGTAATAATAATACCAGAAATGAAAGTTAAAACTTAATGCAAAAGTGGGTTAAGGTGATGAGAGGCACATTTAAAATAAATATTTCCAAAATATGAGTAGGTAATGCAAAAGTTGTATGAAACATTTCCAAATTTAAAGAAATTTAATGTTTTCTTGAGCAGAATAACCTTTAATTGCTTTAACAATAACTAAATATAATGTGAAGAGGTGAACAAAAGCACAAAGCGAAAGTTTCTGAAAAGTGTGATGAGTAATATTAAAATGTTTAAATTTGTGTGTGTAATATTGCAGAATGGTATGGCGCTTCAAAACTTAATGTCACTCAAAAAAACTTTTATCTAATTACCTAAATTGCAGGTTAAAATTTTACTCTTAACGCACAGAAACAAATATACTTCACAAAAAAGTAAAATGTAGAGAAAAATTAAACATATAAGCCGTTAACATTAATAATTGTAATAATAATACTGATTGTAGTATTCAATCGCAATATTTAATAGAAAAATTTAAAATTCAGTTGCAGAATCTGCATTAAATGTATGAAACATAATGTAATCGCAATTTGGATAAAAGGTATTAATTTAGGTATGGCTCAGTACTTTACAATAAGTGCAGAAAAAATGCATTTCCTAAAGTTGATTTTTATTTTATTTATTTATTTCTTCAATTCACTGTAGTTATTAAATATTAGTCACTGATATTGTTAATATGACTGAGCGTAAAAAATTTGACCACGATATTTAATTTAAATAATAATAATGATAGTAATAATCAATCATAGAAATTGTATGGATGCGCGAAATTTAATTTCATCGGAATATGGATATTACGTATTAATTTAGACATGGATCCAGATTTTCAGCACACTGCAAAAAGTGAACTGCTGTTTTTGCAGTACAATACTGGCAGCCGAGGTTGCCAATTTCAAACTATAAAATGTTCAGTCATAGAACTGTAAAATTAGCAATCTTACAGTTTATTACCTTAAAATTTAGCTGTATTATACTGGTAAAAACAACAGTTAATACTGGCAGCAGATGTTCCAGTTTAAAACTAAAATGCACGGTAATAAACTGTAAAATTAGCAATTTTACAAGTTTAGTACTGTGACGTTAGCAATTTTAGTTTATTACTGTAAAATTAGCAATTTTTACAGTTTATTACTATAAAATTAGCTGTATTAGTTCTGTAAAAACAACAATAATTTTTACAGTGTACTTTCACTAAAAAAATATCTTTTCCTGCTACTGACTTCATTTTTTTTATTCACAATCGCTAATGAAGATCTAAGTCTTATATATTATTGATTGTAATATTCAATATATTTCGAAAGCACATTTATAGGGAATAAAAAAGTTTTTGTTTACGCATTTATTTGTTATTTTGGCGCAGCAACCCCCCCCCCCCCCCGAGCCCTTGATTGAACTTTTAAAATTTGTGGAAAAAAAAAAAAAACTCTCGAAAATTTCAAGTTACATAATGAAAATGTTTACAATTTCCTTTAAAATGAGTTATTTACAACTATTTAACTGCAATTACAAAATTTTAAAGCACGACGGGGAAGTTAAAAAAAAAAACTGCTTGTAACGATTTTAAAAAACTAATTACTCATTATTTATGATTGATAGTTTTATGTATACATATATAAAGAAGCCAAGAGTAAGATTTCTAAAAGTTTCATGAAAACCTAATGGTCAGATTGAGTGCCTTGCTAGCTTGACATGGAATGACCCTGCACCGTTGCTACACCGTACAAAAGGGGTAATCTTGAACCGCAAATTTAACACGAAACATTCCGTGTTAGATGAGTCAAATAATCTTACTAAAGAAATAAACACACGTTACAATACACTCAACTCCTCTTGAAATTAGAGGGAGAGAGGGCAGTACCGTATTTCATCAGATTTAGTAGTTAGTCAGCAATAAAATTAATTTATTTAAGCTTCGCATTAGCATTGTAGTGAAAAGTTGGAAAAGTGACGAAGCCTTACTGAATTTCAAGCCAAGCGGAATATGACAATACTTTTTTCTCGATACCGAAACCTAACACCCGGCAGCGAAAAAAGTTGTTTCGCCAGCTACTAAATATTTAAATAGTCCCCATATGAGGATCAAACCCCATGCGTTTTTTTTTTTTTTCCTGGTCTTACCAGCTCTCTTGTTTAAAATCATGCATTTTCTTTTACATTTTCAAAATAATAATAATAATAATAATAATAATAATAATAATAATAATAATAATAATAATAAAATAAATAAAAAAAAATAAAGAAAACACTAGCTGGATTATTTTTGAATTTTTAATTTGTCAAACTTAAGTGAAAATAAGTTTCTCGGAAATTTCAAGTGTATTTAGTTTCTTCAAAATGAGCTATTAACTACTAACAACTCTAAAAAACTCCAGTAACAACGGTTTAAGCACTACCGGTAAGTTAAAATACAAAAATCGCTTTTAACTAATTTCGAAAATTAATTTCTCATCAGTTATGAATAAATTTCTTTGTAATCATGTATAAATTTACGATGTCAAACATTAAGATTTCTGAAAGTTTCATGAAAACCCGACATGGTCAGACTGAGTGCCTTGCTAGTTTCACATGGAAATGACCCTCACCGTGAGAAAAGTTCTCTGGAATCTTGAATCACAAGCGTGACGTAAAATAAACATCCTGCGTTGGATTATGTAAAGAATGTTACTAAATAAACAAACCCGTTAATATACACAAAGCTGACCCTATCAATCAGAAGAGAGGCAGTATTTTACTTCCCTGTTTCCAGTGTCAACAATAAAACGGTTCAATTTTAACTTCGTACCATCAAGCAGTGAAACTCACGAAGTGTGACGCGCTATGTTTGATTGAATTTCAAGTCAAGCGGTATGTCCCGAGTGAAATACGCTCCCCGCGACAATGAAAAAAGTTATTGCTAAGGAGAGGGCTGGATTAACCTATAAGCTAAACAAGCTGTATCTTTTCGAGCCCGTTTTTGAGGGGGACCCCCAAACCCGAAAAAAAAGCATGATTCGTTCCTGAAAAATTAAAAGTGCTTTAGAAAAATTTCAGTTTCATTTTCAAATACTTGAAAAGCTTGGAAGTTTGAAAATATGTAGTCGTACAACTTGAATTCAAAAAATTCTAATAAATGCGAAGGGGGAAGTGAATATACAGTCGACGCTTGTTAGAACGACCACACGTTATAAAGACCATCCTAATGTAACGACCGGTGAGAAAACCCCCAACTGTATCCCAAATACTGTATGTTCTACCTGTTATAGCGACCACTCGTTATAAAGACCGTTTTCTGTAGGACGGAGACGGTCGTTATATCGAGCGTCGACTGTATAAATGGACGAAATGGGCCAAATTCAGCTTCCTGATGCATTAAAAAAATAATAATGAAAATAATAATAATAATAATAATAAATTTTAAAAAACGAGGAAAAACACGAGGCTCTGCATCAAGCGAAAAAGACACATTGTTATAAAAAATGGCCTGTCTTTACAGCAGAGTTTTCCATAATACAAAATTGCTCCTCATATGTGAAATAGTTTAAGACCTCAATAGGTCAAAATCCGCCTCTGGTTACAGTAAATATTAAACAGTTAAATAGTCCCAATGAGGGTCAAAATTATCTCGTATTTTTACGCGTCTAACCGGCCCTCATATTACAATTTATGGATTATCTTGAAAATTTTCAAACAACAGCGTCTCAAAAATTTGATTTTTCAACTTACAAAGTTTTGAGAAAGTGTTTTTTTCTCGAAAAGTTCAATTTACACAAGTTATAGTGCGTACGGTTCTCTATAAAATGAGCTATTTTACTACTCTGTACCTTCTATAGAACTTCAGTTACTATCTTTTAAACCATCTACAGTAAGTGAAAAAAAAAAGAGTTTTTAACAAATTTAAAAATTAATTACTCATTAGTTACGGATTACAGTTTTCTTAATATACAGAAATTTGAGGCGTCAAAGAGTAAGATTTTTGAAACTTTCATGAAAACTTGCCATGATCAAATTAAGTATCTAGCGAGTTTGACATGGAATGACTCAAGCACCGTTGCTCAGGGCCGTATTTAAGGGGTGGATTTTTAGGGTACAAACCCCCTCCGAAATTTTTCTAAACTATTACAAAAATGCTTTTATTGTTTCTCACTGAAAATATTATTATTGCTATTTTATTTTCATTTTCTTACAAACTTTGAGATTGCATTCGAAAAATGTAATTAATATTATTGAATACTCGTTCAAATTAAGTGTTTTTTATTTATTTGTATTGTAGTTATTGCAAACATACTTTCATAAAAATACACCCCTCCCCTTTCGAATTTTTTATCACCACTAAAAAAGCACACAAAAATTCTTCAAATTTGTGTAAGTACTAAACTCTATATTTAACACATCTCATAAGTGTCGTAAGATTGAAATTTCAAAATTACGCCTTCAAATTTGCGTATATGAGTAAACTAATTTATCCAGATTTTTTTTTTCTCCTTCATTGAAAATATGAGTCTTTTTTTTAAAACATTTTTCATGTTAATACCTATTTAACATCTATTGTAACAAAAATCAACAGAATATAAAACATGAAATCACATTTATAGATTTCACGAGAAATAGGTTTGGTAAAACCCTCCCCGAAACTGATTTCTGGTTACGGCCCTGCCATTGCTTCACTTTGAGAAAGGTCCTCCGTAAACTTAAACCACAAGTGTTACGTAAAGTAAACATTGAGTGTTATAATTCAACCGCGACGCGATGGCCGGTGTCAATCAAATGAGAAAACGAGTCCATTCCTTAAAATAGGTAGAATTTCTACCCATTTAAATTCCCCCATCAATTGTGAATCCCATTCCTCAATTTTCATCTGCGTATCACCCCTTCCTAAAAATGGACAATCCTGAAAAAAGGAGGAGTCATAGGCCATCTCTGCGAAGTTGAATTATAGATGCTTCAAAGCATCCTTACTTCAGAAATAAATACGCTACAATACGCTCAACTGTTCGTGCAATCAGAGGCAATACCGTATTTCCTCTCGTTACCAATAAAATGTTTCAATTGAAACTTCTCATCCGCATTGCAGTGAAGGTTTTGAAGTGTGACGTTATGCCTAAATGAATTTCAAGCGAGTCGGTATATGCCGAGTAAAACTTTTTCCTCGACACCAAACACTAGCAACGAAAAAAGTTGTTAAGAACAGATAGTAAAATAGTTAAATAGTTCCAATGAGCATAGGCTGCTCATACAGGGGGTCATGGGGGGGGGGAGGTTGACCCCTAACTTCCGAAAGTAAAGGATCCCTGCCCCTCCACTTTTCAGAGTTAAAAATTAATGATCGGTTGAAAAATGGTTTTTAACTCAACGGATTGATTTTTTTGCACGAAAATAAAAGCAGAAAATTCCCAAAAATTGACTTTTTCCATGCTATTTCATAAGAATGGAACTTTGAATAAGAAAGGGGATTTCTAGGGTGGAAATCCGTCTTGATTTTTGAGGCCATATTCTTCATTGGGGGGGGGGGGACATTTAATCAGAAAGGTTTAAATCCAATAACACAGCTGAATTTTGCAAGGGAAAAACAGCTTTAGAGGTGCTGTTCCTAATATCCCGCATTTCTTTTGACCCCCCCCCCTTTTTTTAAAGCACCAGTCACCAATACCAATGAGAGTCAAAACCCATGCTCTTTTTTGCAGGACTAGCCAGCTCTCACATTAAAAGTCATGTATTTTCCTTAAAATTTCCAAAAAATATTATCTCAAAATTTTTGACATTTTAATTTTTTAAGCTTTGAAATTGTTTCCTCAATTCAAATTATATGTCGAATTAAAGTGCGAAAAATTACCTTTACAATGAGCTATATTTTAAAAATCCGTAGCGCCTGCAGAATTCGAGAAATAACATTTTAAAAAAAGTACTTCTGGGAATATTAAAAAAAATAAGTGTATTGACGAAATTCAAAAATTAATTATTCATCAGTTATGAAAGATAAATTTTTAAAATTATAACGAATAAATTTAAGACATCTAAGAGTAAGGTTTCAGAAAGTTTCTTGAAAATCTAAGGTGGTCAAGTTGATATTTTTTCCTTTCTTTTCTTTTCGTTTTTATGATGTGTAATCTATCTGTGATAATAAGTTTTGACGAAATGTGAACTTTTCTTTTTTCACCCATCGTTGACGGAAAATACTATTGTATATCTCTTTACGTAAGTAATTGCTTTTACTTAATTTATTTTCAATTTATTTAAAAAAAATTCAGCCAAAAAATATTTATGAAGACTGACTAATTACTATTCGATTATCCAGGGAAACTATTCAACTAAGCGGGGATATTTAAGATTGCGTCTGTGGAGAAATTTTCGATTCCGGGACGTTTTATTCGTACAAGCTGGGTATTCGTTTATCTGTTACTCGATTAAGCGGGGCTGACAGTACATATACACTGCGATGCAAAAGTTTAGACAAAATGCAAATATGTGAATAAAAAGAAAACTATTCAACGAAATGCTTACAAATTTCTACTGCCGGTACACAATATGGTCCCAAATACGTGTCTGGAGTTCTTATAACTATAACTGGAATCAAATTTTGGATATTACAAAAGATATTTTTTTACATCGTTGCAAAAGTTTAGACAATAGTCAGATTTTATGCAAATATCCCTTGAAATGTGATTGGTGGAGGAAAGGCGGGACTTTATTATTCGAATATAAAGTGCAAAGATTGCTGAATAATCAAAATCTCAAAAGCTCTGTAGTTCTCGCGTACAGAAGACGAGAAAGTTTGGAAGCCGAAATTTGAAAATGAACCTACTTTATTAATTTTTTGTCTTTTAAATCGGCTCTAGTATGGTAGTACATTGTTTTTTATTTTGTGGAGAGCAAATTCAGACATGCGTATGGATAAAAAAGGCCAAGAAAAATTATATTTCTTAAGGATGAAGGAATTGAAAAAACGGCTCGAACTGACGATTTGCCCCTTAATCCAACAAAACTTCCACTTGGGTTAAAAACAGCACGTGACAGCATAAGTAGATGAACAACTGAATCGGAATGCATAAAAAAAAACAAAGAATTGTGCTTGAGTCTTTTCAGACAGAGTGTCCCAAATAAGCCAGATTTTATTGGTAAAAGCAGCACAGCATATGATCATTTTAAATTTCTCAAGTCCCGCGAAAAGAATTATAATCCATCTAGGCCATCCCAATTTTAATAATTTTTATCAAAGAAAGTAGCATTCTTGTTTTAGTCACGATGATACATATGCTGCTTTTCACATTAAAATCTGGCTTATTTGGGACAGTCTGTCTGAAAAGGCTCAGGCACAATTCTTCGTTTTTTTCATGCATTCCGATTCAGTTGTTCATCTACTTATGCTGTTACGTGCTGTTTTTGACCCAAGTTGAAGTTTTGTAGGATTAAGGGGCGAATCGTCAGTCTGAGCCGTTTTTTCAATTCCTTCATCCTTAAGAAATATAATTTTTCTTGGACTTTTTGATCGATACGTATGTCTGAATTTGCTTTCCACAAAGTAAAAAACAATGTACTACCATACTAGAGCCGATTTAAAAGACAAAAAATTAATAACGTAGGTTCATTTTCAAATTTCGGCTTCCAAACTTTCTCATCTTCTTTACACGAGAACTAAAGAGCTTTTGAGATTTTGATTATTTATTCAGCAATCTCTGCACTTTATAAATGAATAATACAGTCCCGCGTTTCCTCCACCAATCACATTTCAAGGGATATTTGCATAAAATCTGACTATTGTCTAAACTTTTGCAATTATGTAAAAAAATGTCTTTTGTAATATCCAAAATTTGATTCCAGCTATAGTTATAAGAACTCCAGATACGTATTTGGGACCATATTGTGTACCTGCAGTAAAAATTTGAAAGCATTTCGTTGAATAGTTTTCTTTTTATTCACATATTTGCATTTTGTCTAAACTTTTGCATCGCAGCGTATAATTAAAGAGAAAACTACGAAAAAAAAACAAAGGAAGAGAAAGAAGTAGCAATTTACTTGAAAAATAAAATTTGTGTAAGAAAGGGTTTAAGTTATAAATTTATTAACTTTTCTGGAACATAAGTTTGCATTGTGCAGTGTTTGAAGTATCATAGTGTGTAGTGCGAGCTTCTTTTTTTTTTCATTGAAAGCATAGTTTATTGGTTAAGACCTGAAGACTTAATTCTTTTAGTCGAAGTCAACATCCATTGTTTGACCAGGAAGCAGTTACAATAAGAGAACACGCCCTTATACTACATTGCTATTAAAAACGAATGCATCAAACTCAGCGATTCATGAGACATCTACTTGGCCAAATCGTACCAAGTAACATATCCATATCGGAAAACTATTCCGCTTGTAATGATAAAGCTCATATTGACCTTACGTCCAACAATTGAAAAGATGCAACCTCCAAGTTGATAGGAATGCTCTCGGGGCTGACCTCGTACCGTACACCCATTCAGCAAGGAAACTGCAAATTACAGAAATTATTCTAGCCAGCATTACATGCCTCATAAAAAATACCCATGGGTATAAGCTGCTGTATATGATACCAGTTTTATGCTTTAGTTCAGTCAGCTGTTTGTCGAAAAAAAAAAGAAAGAAAAGAAATCAAGAAGTGGAATGGGGGGAGGGGGGAGCGGAGAAAATGTTCTTCGAAAGCATGGCGGATATATTTCGCCGAAATGCTCAAGATCAGATAAGTTCTCGGAAAGAAATCCATACGTTTCTGGTTTATAAGTGGGGCAGTTCCCTTCGACATTTAATTACAGAAAAGCTGGTAAGAGAGTTAATTAATTACAGCTTTGACCACAAGCTTCAATTACTGTTGATAGGAAAATGACTTTATTATAAGTTATCTCATCGCTTTTTTTTTTAAACCTTAGAACCCACAGTAAACGAAAGATTAAAATCATTGCATCTAAATGGTTAAAATGAGTCAGTTATATAATTAACCCTTCAAAGGTCTTCTGAATGCATAACGGTCATTTTGTGCGGAAGGGTGAGTTTTAAATTTCAGGGTAAAACAAATTAAAAAACAATTACATAAGAAATGAAATTTTAAAAAATGAAATATATAATATAAAAGACGTTTCTTCGTCTATTAGGATAAAATAGGATGAAAACAAAAGGGAAAATGTTTTCAAAATGGATTATGTTTAAACATTTTCAATGTTTATGATAGTGACAATTCATACCTGTATTTTTGAAAGCTAAAATTAGAAATTCAATGTCGCTCACACACACACAGGCGCCATAACTATTTCAGTCCTAAAGGGATCAAGCATCCTCTCGACAGTATAAGTTTCTCAAAATATGCTTTGCATACATATCATTACTCAGATAAAAGCCTATCTCGGAAACTAAATGCATGGATAATATGTTATATACGCGTAAGCAAAAATATATGTTATTGTTGTGTAATAAAAACGAATGATTAGATAAGTTCAGTTGAATTTACTTATTCAGGTAGTGCACATCTCAAATTTACTATACTGAATTAATGCGGTAATAAAGCTAAACATTCCAGCAGCTCCACCAAGTAAGCAGTCTTTCGTTTTTTACTTGCCAAAGTGAATCAGGAAGAAATTGAATCAGACAAAAACGCAATACACCGCCAACTCGTTTATTAAATCCAAGGTCTGTAGTTTCGTACTTGTAATGCACTCAGCTACCTGGAATATGAAGTAACCTAGCTATGTTGTTAAAACTATGCTCGGTTACTTCCTATTCCAGGCTAATGAGTGCTTACCAAGCACAAAACTGCAGCTCTTGGATGGAATAACCGAGTTGGCGGTGTATTGCAAGTGTTTCTGCCCTGGCCCTGCATTAGGGACGGTAACTTGCTGCTTTAATTACAACTATCTGAATATTAAATAGGAAACAAAAAGTAGGAATAAAGTTTAGGAATCTGTCTGCGTGGTAGAAAATGGATTTCGGTTGCAGCTACAAATGCAAAATCTTTTGCATGAAATGTATCTCCTGGATGTAAAATAATAATTTTTTTTACAATCTAGCAGGTCATTAATCGAACAAATTCGCGAGCAGTTCTTAATTGGGCAAAATACAGAAAAATCCCCCGAACTTCTATCACATTAGACTGACATTTGTCATTACACTGGTACAATTTTAGATTAAGAATTGGCTGATAAGAAGTTCTTAAAATTATGAATAATTTTTTACCTGCAAAAAATTAATGAAGAAAAAGTTAATTACCAGAGTGAATTAAAACTTCAAACTAACTTAAATAATACGTTAAATAATTATTTTACTTGAATCTTTTTTCACCTTGACTGTATTTATCAAGTTCTCCTAAAATTTCTTGAAACGACAGCGAACGTATTATATTACTTACGTTTGTAAAAAAAGATAACATTATTATCCTTATAATTTACTTATGTTAGTGACAGTTTTGGTGGAAGACGGTAAATATTGTTCGTAATTGAAGGGATTGGGAGATAAAGGGAACAAAACCGAAATTGAGAGTAATTAAAATTCAAAGTTTTATTGTTGCAGTTGCTGCACCTTTTTTGTTTCTTGGTTTTGTCTTCAAGTGAGCGTATGAAGTTGGCCGAATGGCATCTACTTTGTGATATGCCAAGTTTTATTTGCAAACCTGTATCCATTGCTTACCATTGTCCAGAGTGCATTTTCAAAAAAAAAAAAAAAATGCAACGTAGCCCTTCATCCTTCAAACCCTTCAATTGATTTTGAAGAATGTGATAAATCAAAGCGTTGATTATCAAACGATTAAAGTATGCGTGACGCAAAGTGTTTTTTGTAAAAAATTCCCAGTTTGTGGAAACACCCCCCAAAAAAGGAAGAAAAAGAAAATCAAAGAACGAAAATTTTCTCCCACTCGAGGCTTACACAAATCTTACGCATGAGTGCACGAATGAAGTCATGACCTGCAACTAAGTATAGGTTCTAACAGAAAGTTAGATTTCTGTTGTTGTACGCGGATGTCTCCTAAAAAAAAAAAAACAATCTTCGTGTTTTTCCCTACTTGCTTCAAATAATACCTACTGTTTTTTCTCCGGGTAATGAGGGGGGAATTAGGCACCTGCTAGGGCAAAAATCTATGCACCATAAGGTGATTCGTTTTTAATTTATAGGCACCATTCCGAAGATCAGATACGGAAACTTTGTAATTTTGTCGCTCATTTCGGCATGAAAACAAAATTGAAAATCAGGGCTGAGAGGCGGGTGATACAGGCAAGAAGAAACACTGGTATCCGTGGATTTCTTTTATTTAAGTGCTACCTAGAGCGTAATCTCAGGTTTCGCAAAGCTCCATCCATCTTTCTTTCATCACTCCCCTTTCGTTGTCCAGTTCTATGAGCATCCTTCTCTGATCACAATATGATCACGCAATAAAGGAAACGTTTCTGGATCCCTCTTGACCTTCAAGCTGCAGAATTACAGGGTATTTTAATAACAGACAGTATTTCGAATTGTGATAAAATGAGTTTATAAGAGCTGTACTTCCAGGTCGATGGGGTTTCTTTCTTTGTTGAGAGGTTCCATTTTTTATCATAACTCCTTGATTTTGTGAAATAAACAGAAAATTGTTTCAAGTAATAACCACCTTGTCATAGTTATTTAAGTAAAACCCAGAACATATTTGCTATTAATATACTCAAACGCGGGGGGTGGGGCGGGGCGAAGTTAGATAAAATGAAAAAAAGAGATAAGACTTGTCAATTGGTAGAGGACTTTATTCATCTTGATTGTCATTGATCAAACACAAGGCCAGTTCCTAGAACAATTGGTTCCTCGATTTAGGGCGGCAGATTTTGTTTTCTCATACTTCCAAGAAGATAATTTTAAAGATTTAAAAGAAAAAAAGAAAGAAGATAAAGGTTTTTTTCTTTTCTCCTTAATACAGGAATTACGCTTAGGAAGTTGAAGTTTCTCTCTCATAAAATTTTTCAAATATCCTTTCTTACTATAAATTTTTAAGGGGGTTCTAAATTATGCTTTTTTTTTGTAGGGGGGGTTCTTATAAGTGGTTATAAGCATGCTTCTGCAAAACTACTTGCATATCTCTGACCCGTAATGAACAACATACACCACAATGGCAAATAATTAAGTGAAAAGAGTTACCGAGGAAATAGTTCTTATGAATACCTGTCAAATTCATCAGTGAGATGTATAAATTTGATCAGTGAATAGATCTCTGATTAGTAAATCTCTAACTAGTGAATTAAAAATTTTCATTTTAAAATTTCACAAAATATGATCTTGCGTCTAAATATGATCTCGAATGCAAGATATTTTTCACATTCAATGGTCATTTTTAGTTGTAATTGAAGTGTATGCGTTGGTTTATTGACTTTTTTTAGCTATTGGATGCATTAATATCGTTTTTTACCTACTGTTCAATTACCCGCGGTTACCGTGCTACCCTCCGTGGATAATCGAGAGTTAAAGTACTAAGATTTTCCAAGATCTCAAAATCGCCTTTTTTTATGAAAATTAGGATATTCGCCGGCCTTAGTGCCTTATTTTTGGTAACTCCTCTCCCAATCTGGTCTACCGTTTGATCATTCAACCGTAGAGTCCAAGCGGAACAACAGCTGCATCCTTTCTTGGCCTTCTTTTTAGCCGTTTGCTCCCAGATACATCATTCATCGAGAGTCAGGATGCGCCTGCAAACGAGCACCAGATTGTTCAGTTGGGGGCGGGGAGAGCCCTCGAATTTTGTGACTTCCGGTACTCGACTGGTTTGTTTACGTTTGTGTGTGATGCCAAATATAGGAAAGAGAATGCACAAATTGTGCCAAAAATAAGAATTGTTTCAGATCAACTTCTAATAGCTACCAAAAGTTGCTCTTGGTGACAGTTAGCTAATGTACAAAATTTGAGAAAAATCTTCAGGGGGGGGGGACTCTGCGGTCGCAAAGTTTTATTATAGCTTTTTTCCCGGATGTCATTGTTAAAATATGAAAAATAATGCTGTTAACTAATATAATTGAGTTTTTTTTACTCATAAGATATATTCAATATGCATTAAAAGCATTGAAATAACTCACAAAAACCGTTTTATATTATATATTAATATGTTCAGCAACTCAAAAAGTTACAAAAACATTTAACATAAACACTAATCAATTAGAAACACATCAACGATCACGCGTTTTACAAAATTTAATCAGACTGACCCTTGTATGGGAAGTGCTTGCTTTATGTATGATGCGATGCAACTAAATTCTGGATTAATTTCGTCCGTACCTTTGGTTAAAAACTCCTTATCTCTTTCTGTTAACTCAGTATCGTTTTCACGGGTGTTAACTTTGTTTCTCCTCTTCGCTCTGGATTCTTCTGCAGTTTTCCATTTTTATTTTCTTGTGGTTTCAATATCAACATTTCCTATAAACATTTCCTCGTACTACGTTGATTTAAAAGAAAAATGTGTTCTTTGACCGGAACGGGTTGTATGACGTAGTCAAATGGCATTTCACGTGACTCTAAGAGCTCGGCTGCAGAGCCTCTTAAAATTGCGGAGTTTTTACTACAAAACCATGCATTGCCTTCTCTTAACGGTACAATTATTGACCAAATTTTTTTTTGGAAGCTATTTCATATGTTCTGCACTCAAAAATGTCTTTTGGATGTAAAAAAGGAGCAGACAAAATTAGTCAGAAGCATTATGTCTCAGTTTGTAAAAATTCATCGGTTTTTACTTACTATTGTAATCAAAGTCATTATTTTTCACGTTTTTGTAGCTTTTTGAGATTCTGAGAATATAAATACATGATGTGAAACATTTTTTGTGAGTTATTTCAAGGCTTTTAATGCATGAATATATCATATGAGTTTAAAAAAAAAGCAATGAGATTAGTTAACAGCATTTGTTTTTTAAATATTTTAATAATGAAAGCCGAGAAAAAAGCTGTAATAAAACTTTGCGACTGCCGCGCCAACAGAAGATATTAACAGATTTTTCTCAAATTTCGCACGTTAGTTAACTATTCCCAAAGACAACTTTTGGAAGCTATTAGAACTTGATCTGAAAAACTTTAATTTTTCGTCCCACTATTTCACACGTGCCTTGTTGTACATTGAAGGAAAGGTGCTCATGATGACATGGGCGCCGGCATATAAAGGGGGTGCACCCGCATGTAAATCACGGTAAAACAATAATAGTTTGTTTTTCATCATTATATTATTACAGTAAAATCCCAATTATCCGCAAAATAGGGTGGTATGGCAACCGTAGATAAGCGAATACCGCGAATAATCCGAAAAATAGATAAAAAACAAAACTAGTGTAATGGAATAAAAAGTCAGCTACACTACACATTTGTTTAAATTACAGTTGAAAATGGTAACATTGAGTATAAAAAAGATCTTTAAAAGCTAAAAACGACCAATAACGCACTCGCATTTTTCCGCATTCAATAAATCATCACTGTAAAAAAAAAGCACATAATCCGAATAGCGGATAATCCCGTGAGTTTACTGTATTTATTTTTATTTACTTTCAAGTGAATTCAAAGATATGCTTTCATCTTTGATAAAATTATTTGCCAAATTAATAAATCAAAATTTTCTGAAAAAGGAAATTTTTGGGGAATGTCACCAAAAACGTATAAGTACGCTACTGCCTGTCAGTGAATAGATACAGAAGTGATGGTTTATTTAGTTTTGAATAAACATTTTGATCAACAAATTCTTCACCATCAGCTCTTTTTTATCGGAATAAAAAAAAATCATAATTTGAAATGAAAATACCTCATTTCACATTCCTAGTATAAACGAGGCATACTTTTGTAATTTTTTTTAAAAAGTAGCAAAATGTGGGTCAACCCCCTCCCCCCCCCCTTTACAGAACCATTTATTTGAACACACATAACCAATCTTTATATTGTAGTTTATATACATGTAAGGACTCGACTGCGCTATTGCTGCAGTGAAATCATGTCATCTCACTTTTCTGATTCGTTGATTGATTGGTTACTTGAATAAGTATTCATTGATTGGTTATACTGATGAGAACGGCTATTGACTGAATGGTTATATGTATGAGAACTAGCATTAATTGATTGGTTATACACAAGCGAACGAGTATTGATTGATTGGTTATCCTTATAAAAGCGATGTTTGATTGACTGGTTATAATACTTTATAGTTGTGAGAACAACCATTGATGGATTAGCTGTACTTATGAGATCGAGTAAACGTATCTTAACTACCATTCAAACGACTTGAACTCCTCCCTTTCTTTCACACTCGAGAATAAGAAAAGGAAAAAGTGAAGATTTTCCGAATAGTATAGAAGGAAGAGAGTTATTGTTTCCCGGGTCAAAGATCTAACACGTTTCCGAAGCTGAAAGTGTACGGCGTGTTGGAAAGACCGAATCTTCAAAAGGAAAGGCCAAGGATAATTTGACCGAAGACGAGTTGAGATGAATGCATTTATAATTTTACGCCTCTCTTTACAGCTTTTAGCTTTTTGTGGTTGTCTCTGGAAGCCTTTGAAAAGCAGAAAACAGGTGCATTTGCAAGCTAATAATGTACTGGAATGTAATCTGAGATTGAAAAAATTAATATTGAGTCATATTTATTTTTTGATGAGGGAAGTTCACACAAGATAAGACTTAAAGTTTTTTTTTTTCTTCTTATTTTATGCGGAGTTAAATAAAGCAAGCTTACGCAAAAAATATAAGTGCCAATCACATACATTGAATATTTTGGAAAATGTTAAATCTACTAAAGCACTTAAACTAATAAATTATCCGTGCATTGTGATTTTTCTTATTTTTTAGTTACATTACCGAAAATTTGTCACACTTGAAAATGTAATGTGTTGCACGATGTGATAAACCTCGAGTGTTCTATGGTCATCTGAAATGTATTGAAAATCTATTTTCGAAGTAATAGTTTACTAAAAAAAATGAAGAAAGAAAGAAATGCACCTTATTTTGGTGCCCAAAATTGTGATGCCAAGTCCTACAGAACAGAGAAGACCGAGCATCAAAAGCGTCAATAAAAATATCTGGTTCCTCAGGTGGGCCGATCTCCCTTCAATGATTTTTAGTCTCTTAAATGAAATGGAGCCTCTTAAGAATGAGATAATTTTTTTCTAAAATTACCCACGCCCTCAACCGGTATAGAAATTTCAATAAAGCAATCTGCGTTAGATCGTGCGCACCCCCGTTTTCCTTACTTTTTTTGCACAAAACATGCATTGCCGGATTCTATCAAGGATCGTTGTACAGTATGCAAACCGTCCGTATCCTTGCAAAAAGCCGAAAAATATATCATTGCTGCAGCAAGTTTAGGAAACGGGAACACATAAAGCATATGTAAGTTTTCGAAATCTTTCAGTTCATAGGTCCGTGTGACAATGAGTGCATCATTAAAATGACACATCAACGGCGAACAAATCGTTGATTTAGAAAAACATAACTGCCAGTTTACCAGAAGACAGAGACACCTCCAAAACAGACCACCAGAATGATAATGTCAGCAAAAGTGGGGCAGAGAGAAAGTCAACTCCCTTATCTGCTGGGCGGAGGCAAAGACGGAAGAAAAGAAAAATGTGACACAAAAAGAGGAATACATTTCTTGTCAGCAGCTTGTCGGGATTGACACTCCTTTTCCGCAACACAAGCATATTTTTGGAGCAAATTCCCTTGGATTACGCTATCTGATTGGAGCATCGTAGAAGAAGCTGAAAATGCGGAATTGTTACTTCCTAAGATCGGAAGGGAAAAAAACCGCAATAAGCAGAAAATGCTAGATGAGGGTGTGCGGAGGGGGAGGGGGGGTGATTAAAAGTGTTCTCTTTTCAAAACATAAAGTTTAAATTTTAATTTGGCGAATGATAACATTAAAACCGTATCCTCAGCTCGTATTTTTCTTTTTTCTAATTTTTAATTTTTAATTTTAGTCTCCAAAAGAACTTCCCCTCACCCGAAACATTGATTTCAATTTTACTGTGATTTATACAGAAAAGTGGTTTCATGAGAAATGTACTTTTTCTTATTCTCAAGACGGGTGTTGACTGCTCATCCTTTTAAGGGTGATTATGTACCCCTCTCAGGTGCCACGCAGCACCCTGCTGAAGAACGAGCCCTCCTTTACTAAAATGAGATGAAAAACCACACAAAAAAAAGACCAAGTTTTTTATGTGTGGTACTTGCACATTTTTCTATGGATAAAGGAAGTTGTATTTATTTCTATATTAATTTCACGCGTTTTCTCCAAGAAAGCTGCTGTACTGTCAGATAGTTAAGCAATCATGGTTTGAAGGAAGGGGGGGGGGAGGATTTCATAAACAATCGGGTGCTGCTACCGCCCCCCGCTCTACCCTGAAATGGAGTAAACTCCAGATTATCCGTGGAAAAGGGTGGCACGGTAACAGCGGATAATCCAAAAAATAGGAAAAAAAACGGAACTAGTGGCTACTAGATATCAATAGCTAAAAAACCCCAACACGTACATTTAAATTGTAGCTGAAAATGATAACATTGAATGAAAAAAAATGTCTGTAAAAACACACAAGAATTTTTCTGCATTTAGTATATTATCACCGTAAAAAAAAAAAAGAAAACAGAGGTGTTTTCTTTCTTTTTGTGCTGTGAAACAGAACACTCACGGATATTCTAGAGTTTGCTGTGGTTCGGTTAATTTTTACCTTAAACAAATTTTCAATACATTTCTAACCATTAAAGGAATCAGTAAAGGAGCAAAAAAAGCTTGTGGACCACGACAACCATCATTCCGGTGCAATCCTTTTGTATTGGATACGAATAACAAGAGCTCCCCATTCCTCCATGATTCACGGGCCCCTTCATGTGATGTCATCGTTCTCCCCGCTAAAGCTCCACCCCACAGGGGTGAGTGTTGACGCGTTGTTTAGATGGTCACCTGATAGATCTCGCCTTCAATGGAGTCGTTTGAAACGCGCCCAGCGAGGCCTCGTGTCAGATGTCAATCTTGGTTAGAGATACGACAGCGAATCAATGTCAGAGGGTGGAGCGAGAATTGATTTTTCCCCCTCAAACGTCAATCATTTAAATCATCATAATTTATGTGAAGGCAGTCATTTAATGCGGTTTATTAAAAGTTTTCTAGGTTTTTGTTATTTTTTACCAGCTTAATTGTTTTTATTTTTTGAATCGAGTACCATTTTTTCTCATCTATACAAATTTTGTATGATTTCAAGGAAAACCATGTGCCGTTTTTCTGAGTATCATGCTCCTCGATTGTTTTTACCGTTCAGCCTCGGATTTCCAAGTATTTTTTTCCCTCTATTTGTCAAATTTAGAAACCCTAACTCTCGCGCAACAAGTATTATTATTGAACTTATGGTGCTAAAAAATAATCAATTGAAAAAGTGCCGCAAAAAGCGGACTAATTTACTAAAACATCCCTATTTACAGAGGCGTATTTGGATGTAAGGCCGCCCTTGACTTTTGAAACTGGCCGCCCCTGAGGTGTTGAATTTCAGAGTTGAAAAAAAAATAATAATAATAAAATAAAGGGTCTTTACTTCTTGCCAATGGAAAAAATTCCGCCCCGTGGGCTTTTGCCCATTAAGCTCATACGTAAATACGGTACTGCCTATATAGCAGTAAGTTTAAGCGGGGGCTAAGACAGAAATACGTGCAATACACCGCCAGCTCGGTTAGTCCATCTTATCCGAAAACAACCATGATAGTCAAAACTTTATTTCTTAAAAGTGTTTTTTTTTTCCTTGTAATTGCGCCATAACTTCCTTAATACTGTTTTTCACCACTATTGGTGAGTATAAATAATTCGGAGTAAAACAAGAAATCAGGAGAGGAACGTCAAATTACACATAAACAATCACTTGCAGAAAGATATTGATGAAGAATCATTAAGATTAAATGCATTTAGTATTTCATCTGGTATTTAATTACGATTTAACGGTACACTATTTTAAATAATCCCTGACTGCTTAGCATGTATTGGAAAGTGATTCGGTACGGGTCAGCTAATTTCGTAAAACATTTTTTTTAATTTTTTATTTCTGTATCTGAACTTTTGCTTGAGAGTCTTAGGGTTAATGACATGATTGTTTGTTTGAAAAGAGGAGGAGTTGATACAGCAGAGTCCGGTTCAATATATTATATCAACTTCACAGTCCTTTGATACCCAATGTCACAGTTATTGCACATTCAGTTTCCTTATTTACATTTTGTAAATAAGGAAATTTATCATGTAAACGTTTTTTTTTTTTTTTTTTCATCTCAAGTTCAACGACTTTTATCTCTACTTCCTAGTTTGGGGGAAAAAAAGATGCTGTGTTTTACTTTTTTAATTTCTAAATCACTGAATCAATCACCTTCTTTAAAAGAGCGCAATCACATATTTCTTGTGCCTTCAGTTACACATTTGAGAATGGTGGATAATTGGTTAGCATTTTAGGGTAAGTTGGGGTAAAGGGAAGCAGAATTTCAATGTTTCAATTTTAGATTCTCCCTTTTCTTTTGAATGAAATGAGACATAAAATTTTGTACACTGTGTCCAAGACTACTACACTCTCTAAGAGTAAGAAAAACATGATTTTATGACTGTTTGTTAACCAATGAAATCATGTTTTCTTTCGCCCAAGTGTGTTTCCTTTTACCCCAAAGACGTAAGTGGAAAAATCAAATTAATTTTTCCATAACGTTAATGCATACTGCTTGACAATTGCTAAGGAACAATTACATTTATTGGAATAATTAAGAATAGAAATTGATTGAAGAAACAGAACTAAGATCATATTTAGTAGGGAGGATGTGCCCTCGTTATAGGGCAAACTGTTACAAATATCACTGCATCCAGGAAAAAAAAACTTAAAAATTAAAAAAAAATCCTTCTGAGCCCCTCATTATATCGCGCTTATTGGGAGACAATACAATGTGTCCGAAACCGAGATGTAACCGAATTTATGAAACGTAACTATTCATTCAAGCTACAAAAAAATCATGTGTATAACTACAACGATTTATGTTTATATCATATTAAAACAACATCTCTTAACATAAGCTACAGAAAAAAAAAGTTTACAATTGCTTCTTTAAGAAAGAAATTAATTTGAGTTACTTCCATTGTCTGTTGATGAAATACAATCCAAAACTCCAGCTTAAACGACAGCGCGTTTAGATAATCAGAAAGCACCAGTTTGGTTCATTTATTTTAAAAAAAGAAACGAGTTTTCCTGAGAAACTTCAGTAGTCCCAAAGTTTTCGAGCGATAACGACGAAGTATAATAAATCCCAATGAGCGATATAACGAGACGCGATGTATCAAAGTGTTACTATATTATCATCTTTTGCATTTAGTTCGTCAAAGTATAAGGCGTGCGTCAAATCTTTTTAAGGATCAACAAGTTCGTCAATATTTTAACCCGATATTAAGAATATCGAATCCAACAATACTTCAATGAATAACAAAGTAAACTTTATAACAAACAGTGTCAAATTTCATCGAGTTCCTGTTTTGGTTGCTCAACATATCTTTCAAATCCGCGTAAGTTGATAAATGAACACAACAGATTCGGTGGATAAACAATTAGCAGAACAAGAGTCATTTAATCAAGCATGTTCTTAAAGTTCCCCTCCACCCATTTGTCCTTTCACATCGCCCCGGAAATAATTCTCAAGCAGAGCGCCGAAAGATAAATATTTATCCCAGCCAAGCAGAAATAAAGATCATTTTGTCTTGCCGAGTTTTTCCCAGCGCTATCTAGTCAAAGAGGAGCGTGATTAATCGTCGCGGCGATTATCGCCGCTGGGTAAACAGTTATTGTTCGGCTTGAGACATCATCGTGACGATGAGTCCTCTGTCTTCATCACTTGCCGCACGCTCCCCATGTGGATTCGAAGCACCAACACGTGCCTTTGGCTGCCTTGGCGATTTTTGACGCGTTGGTATTAGTTAAGAAGAACCTGGGCTAGAGTGTCGGACATTGTTGTCCAATTAGTTGATTTAAGGGTGAGAGCAGAACCTGATTATGGCATTGGCCAACTAGGAATGAGACTGGGGCCAAATCTTCCTAAGGGGACCCAAATTTTCTAAAAACGAACGCATATCATAAAAGAATTATGTATTTTTAAGAGACTGAAATTGATGATCGAAAAAAAAAAAAAGAAATATTAAATGAAAAGAAAAAAAAAAACTCATTTGAAACTTAATTAGTTTTTCTTGTACTTATATGGTTCATTTTATGCAAGTAAAAAAGATTTCTTTCTTGAAAATGAGCTGTAAAACTCTTAAGCTATAATGGATATAAAAAAGCAGTTTCTGTGCAACACATAATGCATACTGTGCACATAATGAATACTTGCGACTGTATAAGGGCCCTGTAGAGTTACTTTTATGCAAGAAGGTTCCTATGGTTAGCAGCTGAATCAGATTTATCGATGCGCAGAATTAATTAAACACTCACCATAACTATGTTGCGTCAAATCCTTTGCTTAAAAATAGTGTGTTGACGTCACATTTTGGGAAATTGGTTTCTATTTGCCCAAGTTTTTTTAAAAAGACCAGCAAAGCTTTTTTCTTTATTGTACCAGCTCTAATGTTTGCCCGCCTTTTAAAAATGTATTTCAAAACAAAGAAAAAATGCAATTTTCAATAGCAGTTTTCTGCCAATTTCGATCTCCCCGAAATTTTGCGGGGAAACTCAAACTTCTTTAGCTTTTTCGGTATCAGTGATAATCAAATGAGTGATTTCCGTAATAATCAAATGCATTTCAAAGCAAAAAAAAAGTTTTCAATCGCGGGTTTGCGGTCATTTTTTAGCCTCCTGAGAACTTTTAGTAAACGCTCAAGCTTCCTGGGCCTATTCAATAATTAGACCCAGCATATGCCCAAAGATTAATGATTTATTAATTTAAAAAAAAAAAAAACCCCACAATTTACCATTTTTTTAGAAATAAATTCCTTCTTGACGCAGACTTATTTAGCGCTAAATGCCAACACCGGTAACCCAAACAGCTGTCTGTCATATAAATTTCAGTATTCTTTTTCGAGCTCAGCTCGGACGCTGACACTTTATCTCTCGGCAGATCTTTTAGAGGATGTTTAACTCCTCCCCTCCCCTTTTGTCGGATCATTTTTGGAGGATATTTACGATGTGGTTCAAGAGAAAGATCGCCAATTAAAATAGGTTTTTAATGTCGGTGAAATTCGAAGGGAGGGGGAAAGATTGATGTTACAGATTTTGATAAAGTTTCTAGAATGCCCTAAAATTGGAGTTCGATTACGGTGAATTGAATGGACTGATTAGATTAAAAAGCTAATCATATAAATTTGATAAATTACGATTATATATTCATTCGGAGTCATAAACAGTAAAAAAAAAATGATGTCATTATTGTGATGAAATTTTGGCTATTGTTGAGGATTTCTTTACGACAATCAAACACCATGTTGTATGAGAAGCTATGAAACCCTCTGCAATAATGCTGAAAGACTGAGGAATATATTTTCTGCTAGCACTGTGTGAGGATTCCAATTTAAAAATAATCAATCCAGTTCTGTTTAAATTCCTTAACTGTTCTATTTCTTTTATTAAATCCCTTCATCTACATTGCAAAAAAAAAAAAAAAAAAAACTATTGTTTTTACAGTATAATACAAGAAGCTGAAGTTCCAGTTTAAAACTGTAAAATTCACAGTAATAAACTGTAAAATTGCAAATTTTTGAAAACATTCGGTCAAAGACCACAAAACCGCTTTCCTCTAATAGCATCAAAGGTTTGTCGAAATCTGGGTTTTTATAGCTACTTATAAATTTTTTTTAGTGAGATGGCCTCTTAACATCTACTCCTAACATTATCACAAAATATTGCTTAAGTTTTCAGGATTTCAATTTTGGAAGATTTCCCAGGGACAAATTCCTTTAGGTTCCTTTAGACAAAGTCCCATAGCATTTTCAACCTTTGTCTACAATTGCATTTTTGGAACTTCAATTTCGAAAACTAGAGATGGAGAATGAATCGATTTAGATCTAATCAAAAAAAAAAAGCGCGATTAAAGACGGTCCCTGAGTCCCATCTCTTACACTTGCGTCGAGAAACATAGCCTATTATTGCGTTTTTAAAGCATCAATTTCTAAAAATTTCTGGTGAGCCCTTTATAACTTTCTTCTTCCTAACATTACCTTAAAGACCACCTAAAACTGTATTTTTAAAACCACAATTTCAAACTTTTACCGGGGTAAACACCCGGTCTTCCCATTAGATAAGGGATTTTTTTTTTTTTTTGAAATATCCCTTCCCCCCTCTGAAACGTCTTTCTACTTTCGTCACTCTTTTCAAAGCACAAATATCTGAATATTTTCCGTATAGAACCCCCTTCCTCCCATCTGGGTGGGATTCCATACCCATAGACTCCTGGAGACCTCTGCCCCCCCTCCCCCAATAATGTTTACAATTTGACGCCCCCGTAAAAACACAATCATCCAAAGTTAATTTAAAAAATGTTTCAGACATTCATATATGATCCTTGTAATATATTGAGCAAGTTTTAGTTGAATATTATCAGATGAAAGGCAAGAAAGAAAAACTGAAATAATCGTGTAAAAATTCCGCTATTAGAGTATTATTTTCGCGAACTCCCTTTAGACACCTCGCGAACCCCTGCGAACTTGTGAACCACCGATTGGGAATCAATGTAGTAGATTGTTCTTGAAGAAATAATGGTGTATATTGTTTACATTAAGCAGAATTAATTACATTACTTTAAGCACAGTGTTTTGAAACTCTGATTGGGTGAAGCATTTGTAATGTCACAGTAGCTAACAACGTAGTCCAGTCTATAACAGAATAAAAACCTATTTTTGGGGGGAGGGGGGGAGATTATTTGTTAAGCAAGAGGCTGTTTGGGACTATTAAATGAAACGGCACTAAAACGATCATAAATTTCCTGTGTGTCAATGCCTTTTAAGACTTGCCAGGCAAGCGTGTCAGCTTCCAAAGTTGAAGCTTCCAAGCGCAAATCTTAATGACTTTCAGGGGGCAGGCGTAAATCAAAAGCTATGAGCTTTTCTATGCTTCAGTGTGTACACCAAAACATACTTAGAAATGATGAAAAAAATAAATATCTAAAGAATAAAGCTTTCTTACATAGCATGAGGAAAAATGAAGGAATTAAGAATTGGAAAGGGTTTTTTTATTTAATACTTTTATTTTAAACTTTTTAAAACTGCCATGAAATCATTCCCTGTAACTGATTTTCAGACGACATTAAGGATTAAACTTAAGAAATAAATTTATCTCACATTTTAAAAGGAAAATAAATAAATAAATAAATAAATAAGTAGAACCGTGTGATTTGAACATTCAAATATAACATAAATCATTTAATGCTTAACATGTGGCATTTAAACACCACAATTATGTATTTCAATCGCAAGCAAGTTTTTCACCAATTGATTACTGTTAATGTTTGTAAATGTTAAAGCTCCTATTATTGAAATGTAGAAAAAATGGTATTCAACTTGGACAAATCTTCTACAGTAACTATTTTGAATCTATTTATCTATAATTTTTAACCCTAGCTACAGATACGACTTCAGCCGATATGGATAAATAAAAGTCTAGCGACTAACTCTTCATGTTTTTGAGCACAATGATTCTCTTCTTTATTGCAGAAACATAATCCAACACACAAACAAGACCTTTCGCCTAGGCACTCAAAAGCCTCATTAGGATGGTTCCACAGGCGCCAAGTATAGACAGGTAACTCCAGAGAAATACGGTACTTAAAAAACGCACGAATACCTTCTCCCTCCGAATTACAGGGTTGGAAGTTACACGATTTTCGAGCCCAATTCTATTGAAAAAGAAAGCTTTTGGATCTAAAATTATTTTTAACGATGCCGTTTGATGAAATAGAGAGCTATGATCAAAGGCAAAACTGTTGGGAATAATAAGGAGGTGCACTTGAAACGGAATACAGTTTTTCTGGGCTCGAGCAACACGGTTTCTCAGAAAACGGAGTCATAGTAGTCGTGTTCTTGGGGAGATACTTCCATTCTTTTGGCCAGTTGCATATTTTTTGTTATATTTTCTCGTTTTTCGCTTCATTCGTGAAGGATAATGATTATTGCTTTTTTGCATTTTCATTGCGTGTGAATATAATAGCTATCTTTTACACAATGAGCTAGTTTATTTTTTTTTTTTAACAGATGATAACGCATTTTTAAGTGTGTCCTTGTGAGGCTAGTTTTATCTCAGGTTTGTAAGGGGGTTGGTTGGGTACATAGCAAGCTAGAATTTAGTTTCTTGGGGGTTGTTTATAACAATCTTCTCGCAGTGTTATCAAGTGAAAACAAGCAAAAGAGTAACGAAAAGTTGGCAAGAAAAAAGGATGAAATAACAGTTCGTGACGATTTCTTCGAATTATAAGCTATGGAGATGAATAGGGAAACACCTGGTAGGCTTGAGTAAAAAAAACGTCAATATTGATACTTTGTTCCCTTTAGTTCTTGACATGAATTTTGATTGAAAAAAGGTGCATGATTTACATAAAATAATTTCAAAATGTAATGACATATCGAGTTCTTCTTGGAAAATAAATCTATTCATTGAATTTATTACGGGGAGAGGTAACTTTTATTACGGAAACAGACGACGATTTTGATTAAGTTTATATGAAGCAATTACATTTGTATATTGTTGAGTATTTAGTATGCACAATTACAATTTTCGCATAGAACATAATAAAACATGTAACAATAAACTATGGTAAAGAGGTGATAAATATGTTTTTCCGTAGCTAATTTAAATAGATGGGACACAAAACAATTATCGAGAGATTAGGGGAATATAAGGAGAGGGGGGGGGGGCGAGTTTTCAGTGGTCCTAAAAAAACAACGTCCGATTATTGCAATCGATGTGTGATGTGTGCTGGAAATCTCATAGAAATATGGGTGATTCTACGGTCAATGAGTTTTTTGTGTCCCCAAAGAAAAAATAATGTGTTTAATTTCACACTCATTATATTACTAGTTGCCGTTATTTTTATGATTGTAGTGGTAAGGGCCAGACAAAATTCTAACTTTGGGGGTTTTTTACTGATACCAGGGGAAAATGCGTTGACAGGAAAGTGACTCTATTGGCAGAACTCCTGGTTTGATTTATTATTATTTCCCTTATTTTTCGGTGTAAAATTAGCAATTTTACCGTAAAATTAGCTTTATTATACTGTAAAAACAACAGTATAATAGTTTAAACTAAAATGCACTGTAATAAGCTGTGAAACTAGCAATTTTAGTTTATTACTGTAAGCTAGCAATTTTACAGTTAACTACTATAAAATTTTCAATTTTACAGTTTATTACTGTAAAATTAGCTGTATTATACTGTATAAACAGCATATATTTTTTACAGTGTGAGAAAACGGGATATAGTGCGATTTTTTTCGAAATTAAAGTCTTAAAAATGCCGTTTTAGGGTATATAACAATTTCCCATAACAATTTCAGTGGTACGTCACCCCGAATAAAACGGGGGTTTATTGTATACTCTAAGCGAGGGATTCATCGATGCAGAGTTAATCCAGTATTGATGAGACAGTCCGTATACTCGATACTTTAAACAATTATTACTCATTTCATCAAAAAGGTAAGCACAGAGAAAGTATTTTTAAAAGGCATTAACATCAAACTTTTTCTTTTAACTACTACCTGAAGGACATCGTCCAGATGAATACCGTATTTCAATGATCTTAAAGTAATCTTTCTATGGAGCAAATGTCTTCGAAGAGGGAATCAGCACCTTTATATTCTCGGTAAGTGAATTTTTATTCTTCTAAAAATTTATCTATAAATATTTATATTCATAAAAATATTTCTCGCAGATGTGTAATAAAGTTGCATTATGTTGTATACGTTAAGTATTTGTCATAATTGTAGTTTGAGAAAAAAATATTTTTTCATTCATAGTCAAACAGCTCAGGAACTGACACAGACTACCATTTTAAGGGTAGTGGGGAGTAATGGCGATGTATATTGAGTTTTGGGGGCATTTTTTTTTTTTCTTAATTGCTTGGGAGTCAATAAAATGCACCAGTGTGGCCAGGAATATGGTACATAGTAGGGTTAATAGTTGTTAGTCAATTTCATTAGCAATGGAAGGAAGTAATATTTCTCAAATTTACTTTAAAAATAATTCATCACCCTCCTCTTGTATCCACCGCTGAAACCGTTAAGACACTTTTGTTATTAGTTTGCAATTTTTCAACTGCTGTTTCTGCTAACATTCACATCTAACTCTAGATATCTGCAAACCTTTAAAATTTGCACGATAATTTGTAGAAAAAGCAAAGCAAAGCAAAATAATGAAAAAATGTTATTGCTTTTCTTACAATGAAGAAATTATAACTATAGTTAGACCTTATAGGGTAAAAACTTTTAAAGAGAGAAAAAAAAAAAAACGTTAAAAAAAGCGTTCGTAAGGCAATCCTTTTGAATCCATCAAGCTCTTTTATTAGGTAAATAAGTTCTGCAATAAAGATGGAAATTATACAATAAGCAGTTCCCACCTAAGGCACTAGGCAAAAATCATTTTCATATTACGATCATGAATTCTTTCTTCTCAGCTAGAATTTCAAATAAAGATGTTGTCAATGATGCGACAGCATTCACTGATAATAGTTTAATTTGAACCAATTTGAAGAATAATTCCAAACTGAAGGAAATGAGTTGGGAAGGACAAACTGAATCTGCTATAAAATTGACAGATCAAAAACTCAAAATTTGCAACAACGTCCATATATCGTCAATACAATGCTTGAACTAATTGCAACTCTGATTGCTTCAAATGAAAAAGGAATTGTAAAGGCTGAGATTTTTTACGTTTTATTTATTTCTCACTTATGACTTCTTCTAAGAAGCCCTTCAATTGACGTTACGGTGGCAAAATATTATCAAGCTTAAAAAAAAAAAAAAAAAAAAGGTGGGGGGGGGGTGCGCTCGTGACGAGGCAGTGCAACGTATTGAAAAAAGGTAGCTAATTTAACAGTTTGCATTTCAGACTCCAACAAATTAAAAAGAAAACACATCCTTAACTCATCTTAAAGACCTACACGTTCTCTCACAAATATTTTTGCTTTTTAAGTTAAAAAAAGAAAAAAGCCGTTTTAACCTTCTATAATTGGTTTCACTTAGAACGCGGACTATTATTTAGGTAAGTGCACATGAATTAGAACCTCGGACGTCAAGATTCTTTAAGCAAGTAAGTTATTTTTGCAGCAGGAATCCAACGCACAACCTTAGTTCGTTTTTATCCTCATACCCTTCTGGACAGGAGCGGTAAGAATTGACTTTGAATATCACACCAACGTTGCATTTGCGAAACTTTTACTGATATAAATTACTACGAAGAGCTGATAGAAAAATAATGCCCTTTCCAAGGCTGACTGATGATGACTTAATCCAGAATAAGCTTGCGCATCAATATCATATCGATTTAAGAAGATTTCTTTTGAATCAGTAGCTACCTCATCTTTTTATACCAACTACATCTTAAGAATATCCTCACGAAAATGTATGAAGGAAAAAAAGGAGTTTCAATCACTTCACTGAAATAAATAAATGAGTATAAATAATAATAATAAATGAAATGTAGTAAAACCATTTACAAAATCCTTTAAAATAAACTTTCGAGCAACTGTAAATCAAGGTACTTGACTTAAGCTTAAGTATCGAAGCAATTTTATTGCTTTTCAAAATGAAAAAGGGAAGCAAATTTATGTACTTATTATGCTAGGAAAAGACAAAGAAAAAAAAAGGAAAACCCTAAAATTTAGTTATTCAAATAACAGTAAAACGTCAAATTAAAGGAGAAACACCTATTTATGATATTCATAAAGTATTCAAATTCAGATTCTACGAAAGTCGGGGAAAAATAGACTATAAAAAATCTCTTAGTTCTACTCGTTATTTTTCTCATTTGATAATTTTCGATCTGAAGTTATTCTAAAGTCATGTATGCATATTGTGCAGGGGTATCTACCATCCCCCTCCAAGACAGGCTCCAATAAAATTACGTCAGAAACTCTCTAAAATTACCTTCACCCCTCTCAAAAACTTAGATGGAGCAATCTGTTATGAGGCCCTCATTGTGAGCACCTATGCTTTAGTTAGTGATTATGTAGAATTAACGAAATCATGTATGAATATGTACATACACATTCATAATTTTAACTATTTAAAATTCTTACACTTATATAAAATGTTATGATATCAGTAAATATGTTTATAAAAATAAAAATGTTAACCATTCTTGTTTTTGTTTTACAGGTTATGTCATTCAAGTCACAGAAGAAAAAAAAAAAATACGCAAAAAAGTTTCTGAAAGGCAAATTGCATCAATGGAAGCTCAAAGCCTTATTTACTGTTACCGTTGATTGAAAAAAATACTTCTTTCAAAGAAAATATTTAAATCTAACTGCTGTCTTACTTTTATCATTTGCGCTAGAAAAACATAGAAGACTATCTTAGAACATTTTCTCTAGAAAGTTCTGTTCAATAATACTAGAAACGGCATTAGTTATTTACTCATAATGAACGCAGAAAAAGTTTGTGCCGCAACTTATGGCAAAGATATTCAGTGCAGTTAAAAGAAAAAGCAAAAACATTTTGCTTTTGCTTAAACTGTGCAAGGGAGATCAGTTTTCCTTCAATAATTCAAATAGTTTATCGTAAGCACCAAGATATTGTGTTTACTGAACAAATACTCGTATGTTAGTCTATGAAAGTTGGAGATTTTAGTAAAATGTTTCTCTTCTGGATCAAATACAATCTATGGCTATCAAAGTTATTTTACCAAAAAAAATAACTTCCATTTGTAAAGCAATGCCTCAAATCTTATTAAGCAGAAAGAACAGGAAGTTGAAGAGAAAGAAGAAGGATGGGGAGACGAGAGTGAAAAAATGACGGAGAAGCTTATGGGAAAAAATAATAGAGCGAGTGAGCAAGAAAGAAAATTCATAACACTTTCTACCATGTCTGCAGAGTCAAATGGAAAATAACCGACTCTGACTCCTTTACTTCAAAATCAGTCCTATTTCGACACCAAAACTCTTGATTCTGACGCCGCAACCATGGCACAGTTCCGGACTCGGAGGGAAAATGACCGACTCTGGCTCCTTTACCTCAAACTCAGTCTGACTCCAACTCCACAACTCCAACTCATACACAGCAGCCATGGCATAGTTTCAGATTCGGAGCGAAAGGGACTGACACAGACTCTACAAGTTTTAAGCAATTCAACTCCTGACTTCGACTCATTTACCTCAAAATCTGTCTGACTCCGACTCCTTAGCCCTGCTTTCTACATGTGTTAATGCTTAGTGTTACTACATGTGTTAATGCTCATCTTATACTTTAATGTGGCTTACGGTATCCAAGGGTTCTGGATAATGTGTGCTGCTTTCCTTAAAATACCTGCAGTTGTTTGAAATATCATTTTGAATAATAATAAAAATGCTGAACAATTTCAAAAAAAAAAAAAAAAGTGCCAGCCTTTATTTTAAATACAAATACATCAAACATATCTTAAACATGAAGATGACTGTCTTATGGGTTATAAAATTTAAAATGAAGTTTAAATCCTAGAAATAAAATATTAATAGTGTCTCACTGTGCTAGCCTTTTATGAAAAAATACTATTAAATGCAGTAGCGCACATAGACTGAGCACTGAGGTATGCCCCCCCCCCCGTAAGATTTTTGCATGTGTACCCCCTCCAGAAGAAAATTATATTTTACAATTAAAAATATTTATTCAGTGTAACTCATAGTGCAATGTTTCTTCAAACTGTGCCCTCGAACCTCTTCTGCCCCCCTCCCGTTCCGGGGGTGCTACACACGCCACTGATTAAATGTATATAACTACATCTATAATAATTCATTGCGAGGCTTTCATGTTAACTAAACTATAACATGTAAACTATAGTAGCTTATCCAATGCCTACGACTGCTGTATGCTTCTTTCCTTAAAATAGTGCGAGCTCTTTAGGGATACTACTATTATTTTGTCTAATGATTAAACATCTTTATAACTGCAGAAAAGTAGCGTTATTGCCATCCTTGTATTGTATATACTCGTGTCATAACAACGCCTCCTAAATACTAAATGCCTATAACATTTAAAGTTTACAAATACCTTTGTGCTATAGATGTACAGAAAATAAACGTTGTTATTTTCTGTACACCTATAACATTTGCTTCGCTACCGTCGAGATGGGTTCAACTTTAAACGCCACCTTGCGGCAATCCGATAATGTCGTTGTTATTTTTTGATTGGTTAATTTTTAAATTTAAATTCAGAAATTAACCAATCGTTAATTTTTTGAAGAACTCCGGTAGATGGCAGTGTATCGTGAACCAAGGGCATTTTGCAGCTATTGGCGATGGATCCAAACAATATTCGAAATAAATTTTTTGATTGGTTGATTTTTAAATTTAAATTTAGAAATGAACCAATCATTAATTTATCTTTCTCGAAGAACTCTGGTAGATGACAGTGTATCGTGAACCAAGCATGAAATTTTGCTCTGTGCTAAAAGCCAAAAAGTTACAGGCATTTAGTATTTAGGAGGCATTGGTCATAATCAGGGCCGCAAAGAGCCAAGCCCCTTGTTAGTTTTGTTGCCATGTCCCTCCTCTCCCGTAACTTATTATGAAATGTATGCTACTTCTATTCTGAAGCTGGCACCCCCAAAGAGCCGGGCCCCCAGTTTTCGACTAGGCTGACAAGGCCTCTCAGTGCCCTAGTCATAACATGGATTAAGCATTAATGTTTCAAACCATATGCATTTTAGGTTTTTAAATTTTAAAAGTGAATCTCTTCTGGATGCCATCTTTTTAGTCTATTTAAGGATGCAATATCTTTAAAAGGTGTTAGATGTCACCTTTAGTTTTAACAGCGTAGCATCATTTATAAAGGAATGCTTTTAACATCCTTTGAGAATCATCAATACTTTTTCTACTCATTTTAAACAAATCGCCTGCAGTTCACTATCGGTTTATGTCAAACTACTCTTTAAACGTCAATTGCTTTTTTCTTTTCTTTTCTTTTTTTTTTTCTAACTATTAAAAGTAAAATTTTTCAGACGAAAAAGTTTGAAGCTACGAACTGTACTTTCTCATCATTATAAATTAATATAAATATGATTCGTCTCTTTTTAAAATTTTTTGGTTCTTTCTAATACAATCAAGACAGGAGTTGATGAGTTTGAATAAAACTTATTAAAGAATTTTTGTTCCTTTACCTTTAGGAAAAACAAGTGAAAAAAAAAAGAAACAGTGACTCAACCGGGAGTGCCGACAGAACTGAGTTAGATCAATTACGTGTGTTTTCTGAAGCGTCAGTGGTTTTTTCCCCATTTCAAAAAATGCCAATGTGCTTGTGTAACTATGTTCGTGCATACACAATATATGTACATACTTATATACAAAGGTGTCTTTAACGATAACGGTAAAAATGTCTCGAGTTCAATTGTTTTTTTCCCCATCTCAAAAAATGTCCAACGCGTCTAAAGAAGTTTTTACTTCAAAAAAAGAAGTCTTTACAAATAAATCAACAAATACAAAAAAGAGCCGAACTGACGCCTTTATTGGGAAGTCAAAAAAGCAATTGCAAAGCATAATCAAACAGCAACGAGAGGGAAAACTGGATCTTTATTGCCATCATCAAAGTGAAACAGCAAGCTTCCCATGATCCGCATGATGTGTCTGACTACAAGCATTTAGCTGAGAACAGAGATTCATGGCCAAATTTCCAGGGCATTAAGTGAAAGCCTATCTGCCAAGCAGTCACGCCTCCGACCACCAGATAAATCAATTCCCAGAGATTTACAACGGGGAGCCCGCTCTTTCAGCGAGTGGTTAACAGGTAGTTGCGACCTCTTATCGCTACAAATGGTTCCACTGTCTTAATGACAAATATGCCAAGATATGTTTTTTTTCTCTTTGCTTACGATGTTGAGATTTACTATGCTGTTGTGGTGCTTTTTTACAAATGGACCTTAGAGGATCGTATCGCGTTAGTTTATCTTAAATTGTATACATAAGCAAGGGTGGATCTATAAATTTTCAAGGGAGGTGCGATTGATCTTTATTACTTACTTTTTACTATGTAGTACCCTAAGTTAACTTAGGGTACTACACTAACACCCTTGTTAACTGGGTACCCATACCTAGTAACAAGTCGTTGCGATCTTTTTTCGCTTCAAATGGTTCCACTGTCTTAATGGCAAATATGCCAAGATATATATTTTTTCTCTTTGCTTACGATGTTGAGATTTACTATGCTGTTGTAGTGCTTTTTACAAATAGACCTTAGAGGATCGTATCTCGTTAGGTTATCTTAAATTGTATACATAAGCAAGGGCGGATCTAGAAAATTTTCAAGGGAGGTGCGATTGATTTTTGTTTCCTACTTTTTATTATGTAGTACTCTACATCGTAAAAAGTAAGTAATAATTAACAACTTACCGACCATTGAATGAACACTAAGTATTTTTATGGAAAAATAAGGTTTTGAAACAATTTTCTTAGAAGAAACAGCAGAAGTTGCTTTTTCTACATATTTACAGAAAGAAAATGGCTGGAAAATGCTCCATTTGTCCACTGGTATTAGGGGGTGTTCATTTCCTGGTTTCGGGCTCTTTTTTCCGTTTTCACTCCCCATAAAACCTGAAGCATAACCATAAAAACTCTTCCATTTTTTTAAAGAAGTAACCACATCATCTAAAGTGTTTTTACTGTCATGTGGCAACTACTACAATTTTTGAAAAAAATTGTATGCATTTTGGAAATTGAAAATTCTTTTCAGTGTTCATTCACTGGTCGGTTTACCCTATACTGGTTTGCAAATATTGATCATAAAAGTTTCAGACTTCAATTCCGAAACATTTCCGACGGAGAGCCTGAAGCCTCCTTACCATAACATTATTAAAACTAGTCTAAAATAACTTTTTGAAATTAGGTGCAATAAATTTTACTAGTTCAAATTAGAAAAGCAACTGTTCCTTTTTTTAATTCAGTGAGAAGTGGCAATTTCAATTCGGCACTTATTTTCTGACAACCTTCTTTGGAGTAGTTTAAATTGAGGAAATTAACAACAGAGAAGTTTCATTTTGTCATTAACAATCGTTCAACATCTTATTTGAAGATTCAGTTATAATATTTTCACCCCGATTTAAAATTTCAACAGTAATAGTAAACTGTTCCTCATAAAATATTTGCCTGACACAGATAAGTTGTCAACTCCTGCGCCATACACTGTTTAAGCTACAGGTTGTACAAGACCCTTTAAGGGTGAAACACCAGCGGCACCACTTGAAGGGTGCACTTGATTCCTTATTGACACCCTTCAGAGGTGCCACTGGTACTGCAACGTTTCACCCTAAGAGGGCGGCTTGGTGGTGTATAGGGCTCTTGTGCAACCTGCAGTTTTAACAGTGTATACATTCACGCTTAAGTTGAAGATACAAATTGCCATCATCCGATTTTTTCCCCAATACTGTTTTTTCGCCCCAGTTCCTATTATTGGTACAAATTCGAGTTTAAAAAGCAACTGTTCACTTTTTAATGAATCCGAAAGAAGCAGCAATTTCAACTCGACGCTTATTCTCTTCATTAACGGAAATTGGTGAATACGCAGGGAAGCTTCATTTTTATCATTAACGGTCGCTCACCGTCTTATTAGAAGGTTCGATCCTCTTTCTCCGATCATCAGGAATGAAAGAAAGTAAAAGAAAGACGAGGGAAAAAAGGAAAAAGATAGAAAGAGAAAAAAAAAGGAAGGCTAGCATAGCTCATTCCGCAATACTAATTGATCCCTGTATGGGTAAAGCATGTTGTTCAGGTGCAGCAACTATTGAACCCTTCTAATTATCCGACCGAGATAAGACAAGAAACCTTTAAGAAAAGGAGGGGGTGCCGAAGACAACTTAATTAGTACTCTCAGCAGAGCTTTAATCAGCGGATGCACCGCACTCATTAAAATCGGACGGGCCCCAAATCTAAATACGCGCCGCGCCGATACAAGTTTGCTTGGCTGCGAAACTTTCCCTTTTAATTGATAAGGCGTTCATTAATAAAAGACTTTTAAAGGAGGCCGACTTTCTCTGCTTTCTTGGCCTAATTACGCGGCTTGGCTTCTTTTTCTGTTTTAATCAATTCCGGCTTGGTCTAATATTTTGTTTTGGATAATCGAAATGCCGGGTTATTAACAGTTTTGTAAACCAAGTAATAAGGGAGAGCCACGGGGATTCAATAATTGGCAAGAGACCATTTGTTTAACGCAAAATTAAAATCAAACTCCTCGTGACTTCAGATTAAAGTTCAACTCAAAAGTTGGGTATGGTAATTTGGGAGGACTTTAACCAGTATGGATCTGCGCTATTAAAACATCTCGAAGAATGTAATTAAAATGCTTTCTATATATTACTCCAGCGAGAATTTTCTAAAGAAATTAATATAGGAACATATTTACTTGATGGCTTTGTTCAGAACTACATCTTGATTATTAAAATATTTTTGTTCATGGGAAGGAATTAAGCGAGCAGTGGGGTAGAAGAGAGAAAAAATATCAATTCAATTTACAAGTTGAAATAGTTTTCTCAAGTATTGTAGCGTTCGAAAAGTTTGTCTTCGCCTGAGTTAATTTTATTTAAAAGTTTCAAGATGAACATTTGTATATTTTTAATTTTCCAATTAATAGTAATGCAGGACTAATATGCCTACTCTAAGATTTAAATTAAATAATAGCGCATACGATTAGAAAAAAGCTTAGACAATTCCAGAAACATTAAGAAGGATTGTACATACCAATAACATCAGTAATCATTTCATTCAATCATTCTTTTCCATTTCCTCCATAAAATATAAATTTATGCTTTAATTTTAAGTAAATTTTAGGCAGTACAGTAAAGAAACGACTTTCACAAATTTTCCAGCAGAACTATAAGAAAAATTAAAGAGTACAAATCTGTCAAAATTTAGTTTGAGTTTTTTTCTGACCACTTGGAACTTGGCACACCCGATAGTCTAATTTAACGATTCGAACGTCACATGCTCATGTATAATAAGCTAAACATTTAAAGCAGCAACTTTCGGTTTAAAAAAAAAAAAATGTATTTACCCCTACCAATAACGCTTTTTCGCAATTCCTTCGAAAGGCTGCCATTTTGTCCCACGCATGACAGCTATTATACTTTATTTGAAAAAGTATATATTTTAGAAGTTGATGAGTGAAAGTTTTCGCTTAAAGAATCACACATACGTTTTTGATTCCTTCAGCCACAAAATTTTGTTAAATTCTTTTTTGGAGTATTTTTATTTGACTCGAACGAAGAATTCAAGTCCACTGTTTTTCAAGTTTTTTTTTTGATTAATAGCAAAAATGTAACTTGTTCGTTTATTTTTCATGGATAGTGGTAAAATGCATTCTTACTTTTGAAGTTTGATAACGTGTAAATGAAATTATGGCGCACTCACAAAGAAAAAAAAAACTGTGCAAAATAATGCATACTATATTGCGATTTACCTTGTTTCTTTTTTCTGATTTCAATGACACAGCACTACTGTAGTTTAGAATTTTGTCACCAACGTTTTAATATTATATATTCATGGCAATTTGGAACAGAATTCAGCTCAGTAAAATTCGTCATTTAAAGCCTAAATGTTCTGCCCTGTGAGACGATCGTGGCCATAGCCTTCGAGCTATTACATGGACGCTCTTGCAACCGAGCTAATGCGCCTCCATCTCGGGGTGCTATACACTAAAGCAAAGCGTAAAAAGGTCCCGTTCGTAAAATACAAGGGGAAAAAAGACAAATTATAATTCCCAAATTTAATGTTTGAGGGGCTTATGAGATGAAGGGGTTTTGCAACAAAACCCTAATTTAGAGTAATTTAAGTTCTAAGTTTTATTGTTGTAGCTTTTTCGTTCTCTGGTTTTGTCGTTAAGTGATCCTATGATACTAGTCTAATGATATCTTTTTTAATGTAACAAGTTTTATTTGCTTACCTGTGTGCAGATTGTATTTTCAAAAAATGTAACGTAGCCCCTTCAACCACCAAACCCTTCATTTTCTCTTATACATATTGTGCAACGAACAAACATCCTCAAATTAAAAGCTTTTTCAAAATGTACAGCCTGGAAATTGAAAAGCTTCAGTGCAGTTGCTTAGTGGTGCCATAATTCCAGGTTTTTACATTATAAAGCTCATTATTCAGAAAACTTTTAAGCCGTGGCATACAAAAGGCTCTTCTCTCGTGCAAGGGACACTGAAAAGGTACCATTTCACATAAGAATAAATAAATAAATAAAAGCCTCCTTTTCCCTGCTTATAAAACTCTTTCTAAATAAGAAAAACTCTTCCAGTTCCATTGCAGGGGCTTTTCAGATCCGGTACACTGATGGAAAATTTCCAATCGCTAAAGATGCGATTTAAACCCTATTGGTTAGCTTCGAAAAGTGAAGCGAATATTTAAATTCGCTACGTCAAGCATCACAACTGAAAGGGAAACTCTTTTCCACGAGCTTCTTATTTCCCAGTAATCATTAAAATTCCCCTTTGCTCGTGTCTCCCGATTTGCATATTCAAGAACAAAGACGAGTTAAGTAGACAGCTGGGAGTTAAAGACTAAGATCCTATCCTTTTACCAGCAGCTTTCATTTGTAGCTCTGGAATTCGACGAGAGCTCCAGCTTACTTGGAGTTCGTCTTTTTTTCACCTAGCCCACTCTTAGAGCTGCCATCCCCCTCAGGGATTTATGCAGTACTTTAAGAAAAGAAGAATGGAATATTCTAGCTTTACAAGGACTTTCACTTTTCTTTGGCATTTTAAGATGGGCCTGTTCACTGGTGTCTTCGGGGAGCTGTTTCTGGGACAAAATTTAAGAAGACTGCTATGAATACGATACAGCGGAGTTTGGATATTAATTTCATTTCAGCTACAGTATATTGAGCTTGAGATAAGGCTTCTTTGTACGAAATCATAATTGATATTTTTTGGGGTAGTTTTTTCGACCAATTCTATATTTTCTGGACTTTCACGTATAAGACTTTCACTTTTCTGTAGCATTTTAAGATGGGTGTGTTCGCTGCTGTCTTCGGGGAGTTGTTTCTGTGACCAAATTTAAGACTGGCATAAATATGATACGGCGGAGTTTGGATATTAACTTCATTTCAGCTTCAATATATTAAGCTTGGGATAAGGCTTCTTTGTATGAAACCATAAATGACATTTTTTGGGATAATTTTTCAGTTCGGTATAGTTGGAATACTTCTATATTTTCTGGAGAATTAAAGCTCGTTCAATACTGAAGTCAAAGCAGTTGTGAAGATTTAAACATATATTCTGTAATCTTATGCAGGAGACCTTGGTACAACTAGTAATTAAAATTCGTCAAATATAACGATCGAGTAGTTGTTACACTCTGAACATATATTCTATAATCTTATTAGAAAAAACACTGGTGCCAGCTATTGATCAAAATTGGTAGGTAGTAGTGCACTTTGAAAACTTTAAATATTTAGTTAAAATAGTTTGTGGCAGCTGTTACCAAAGCTCGTTAAATGCGAAAATAGAAGGAGACGTCATATTTTGAACACTTATTCGGTACATTTAAGGGGAGGAAGGGTGGCAATTGTGGATTGAATCTCTTATAAAAAAAAGTTTTTGTAAGAATACTTTAAATACTATTCGATAAATTAAGCAAAAAATTGCTGATTGTTTGATGATGTGAAGTATATTTAGCATAATTAGGGGAAGAAAAATAAATAAAGTAAAAATAAAATCAAATTTTCTTTATACCAAAATATTCTGGATAGTTTTTAAAGTCTACCCATTTTTTTTACCGAGGGTTAGTACTTAAGTTGAAAAGTAAGCATACATTTTTAATGTAAAAGTTTTTAAAATAATTAATGTAAAAGTTATAAAATGATTATTTTATTTTACAGAACGTCTAACTTCTTAAGTAAAAATTATTACTTTATAAGAGTTATTACATTAATAGCATTAAATTTATTTTGCTCATAAGATTTTGTACGTAAAAGATAATCAATGGTTATAAAATAAAAACTTATATTAACTTCCAACGAGGCATTTCTCCCAGCATACATTGAAAAAAAAAATCTTTTGTCATAGTTTCTAGTTCTTCCATTAAGAAGCTCAATGAAAAGAATCCAATTTACATTTCTATCAACATTAAAATTTCGGATAAACAGACAAAATCATTCAATACCCTCCATCATAATAGCTCAATGTCTGCCGTTCATTAAAATAGCGAATATTATTTCATCACTTGATATCATGTAAAGCCACATCGCCAACTTTTGAAATCGGCCATTTGCGAAAACTTTGGGGGAGGGGGTCATTGCTGATAATGTTACGGGAGGGGGCAGGGGAAGGGGCTGGGGGTCATAGCCGATAACATTACGGAAGAGGACGGAGTGGGGGCTGGGGGAGAGTCTCCAGATAAAATCTACTCTTTTCATAGAAATTAAACTCGAAAATAAATTGCTGGCGAGGATCAATCGTTTTATGAATAAAAACATGAAGCGAAAAATAAAAAATGACTAAAATTGCGAAAGTTTGGCGAAAATGTTATGCACCCTGAAGAACTTGTTACACTCCTTCATTAAAGCCCGGTCAAACATTAAATGCGCGAAAAAAACTCAATTATTTGCATGGGAAAGTTATTAAATCAAGTATTAAAAGTTGAAGGAAATGCCTTTCTCCAACAAGAAGTAAATTATAAATGAAGCGGCAATTTTTCTTTCGTTTTTTCTCCTTCGCTTAATAAATTCATTGACAGGAATAAAACGAACTAAATGTCACCTAGATTGATATGTATTTTGGAGCGAGCTCCTTTTTTCCCTTCTCCTTCCTATTTGATTCGCGCGAAGCATGAAAAAATATCAATCCCCAAATTTACATTTTAAACATATTAAACACAGTAATCCAAATATGACTGTGGTCCATTTGGAGCGGCGGGGAAGTATGCATAAAACATGTCTAAGGAAAAGAAAAGGGACATAGAATTATCCTTGAATGGAAGATGCAGGTATTAGTCTGATATATGCACACGAGAAGTCGGATTGCATAGAACGAAGGGGAGAGAGAAGTACCGTCAAATGATGTGGATGCACCGTTTTTGCTGATTCCATTTTCTCCATTTGAACAAAAACTTGCTGGAATGATTTATATTTGATAAGACACGCTGGATTTACTTTTCCTTTTATTTTGCTCCCTTCCCCCACTTTTTTTTCTTCGGGGCCTGCTTTTTCTCCTGTCGGAGAATTTTCGATCTTAGTTATAATATTATCTGGCCCGTTTCCAGTTTATTCAAATTTGGCGTGTTACGCTATGATGAATACGAGGTCCATTCTTCAATTTCAAGCACTGTGTTTCAAATGCAAATCAGGTGGGTTGATATTTGAATGCGGCACGCACTTTGTTTACGATTCACTGCTTCGTCGCTCCCCCCCGAACATTCTTAACATTCGGAAAGACAATCTCTCCCATCCGCCAGTTGGCTTTCGGGCCCGAACAGTCGTTTATGCAATTCGAACAAGTCGCTCGACCCGCGGACACCCCAACAAAGACGCGCCTCAAATAAATGATCCCAGATTATTCTCTTCAACCGCGACTTCCCAAAAGAAATTTAATTTTAGAATGTCTACTTCAGACAGCTTCGCCAACTTTTTTTTTTTTCTTCATGACTAGCTTCTTAACCAAAGTCCGAATATATTCAAATCAATTTTTATGGTTATTGTTTGTTTTCATTTTATACTTTCTCAGTGACATCTTTTAATTTAATTTATTTGCAAAAACATTCTTCAGTTTTTTTTCTTTTTCTAAATACTTTCAGTTTTCTTCATTCTTCCATTTCGCGGACATGATCTACTTTGAAACTGCTTATTGCTTTTCTCTGCTGGCCACCTTGTCTAGCGGGCAGAGAAGTCTTACCGAGATCAAGGAGTCCCGGGTTCGAATCCCGGCGAGGGAACGGATGTACGTCCTCTCTTCTGTCATTGTGCTTTTTTGTGTGAATGATTGCCCTCCCTGTAAACAGGTCCCTATGGCATACGTATACTGTGGAAGCCATCTTTCACTCCAAATTATGGTACAGTTGATATGAAATGGAGTATTTTTTTTTTTTTTGGATGCTGGTGCATTTAAATACATAAAAAAAGGAAATTTTTTTTAAATTAATCATTTTACGGCGATTTTAGATTTTTTTCTCAACTTGAATAAAAAAAAAAAAAAACGAATCATTTTGTTTTTTAAAAAATACAGAAAATCGGTAGCTCATGGAAGGTTACTTCGTGCAAATAAATAATACCCATTTCGGTAGCAAATAGGAAAATAAAAAAAAGGTTCCGAGACGAAGGGAGGGGATCCGAGTATTTTTTTAGCTCAAGTTTGTCTCACTGAGCGACTGATATTTTTGTATTCGAAGCTATCACTCAGGCGTGCTCATCTGCCTCCAAGAGCAATGATGAATCCTCCTCCCCCTAAAACAACGAAACCCCCTAAAACCCTCACACGAAAAGAGAAAAATTCTTCTAAAACAACTTCCGCCCAAAAAATGGAATAAAAAAAGAACCGCTTATTGAGAATCTTTTCAAACTACACTGTAAAAAAATGGATGCTATTTTTACAGTATTATACAGCTCATTTTATAGCAACAAACTGTAAAAATTGCTATTTTTACAGTAATAATCTGTAAAATTGCTACTTTACAGTAGTAAATTGTAAAATTACTAATTTTAGTTTATTACTGTGTATTTTATAGTTTTGAACTGGAATCTCTGCTGCCAGTATTTTTCTGTTGTTTCTACAGTATAATACAGCTAATTTTGTGGTCATAAACTGTAAAATTGTGGTAATATACTGTAAAATTACTGCTTTACACTAATAAACTGTAAAATTGCGAGTTTTACAGTTTATTTCTGTGCATTTTACAGTATTAAACTGGAACTTCTACTGGCAGTATTATACTGTAAAAATAGCGTTTTATTTTTTGCAGTGCCTATGCTAATCTGTGCGAATGAACCTTCCATACACAGAAATAGGTTTTCAAATAGGTGCAATAGTTCCGGAGGTTACCCGTAGCATATAAACATACAAAATTCATTATCGCCCTTTATAATATTAGTATAGATAATATTTTACTTATAGGACATCGAACCGTATGCACTGCAAAAAAAAAAAAAAAAAATGTTTTTGCAGTATAGTGCAGATAATTTTACAATAATAAACTAAAATTTCTAGTTTACAGTTAAAAATTGGATCCTCTGCTGCCAGTTTGATACTGTAAAAACATCAGCTAATTTTACGGTAATAAACTAAAATTGCTAATTTTACAGTAATAAACTGTAAAATTGCAAATTTTATAGTAATTAACTGTAAAATAGCTAGTTTTACAGTTTATTACTGTGCATTTTAGTTTTAAACTGAAAACTGTTTTCAGTTTTCTACTGCAAGCACAACCGTTTATTTTTTGCGGTGTAGGGAAATAAGGGACAAAGTGAAATGGTGAAATATTTACTGCGTTTTAGCGCGACTCATCTGGTAATATTTTCACTAACACATGCAGTGTTTCTAGTCAGGAACATATTATCTAAAGATGAAAGCTTATTAATACAATAAATCTTCAAAAATTGATACTCGAATATAATACAGTGGGCGACGGTTAATTGAATAAGCCGCTTTAATGAATCAAATCGTTCAAAACAGCAAAATCCAGCTTTAGTAAATTAGCTGCTTTATTGAATCAAAACTATTTAGAACGAACGTGATTCATACACTGCTCGACAAAGAAAATGCAACACCAAGAAGGAGTGGTCAGAAATTCATGCAAATTTTGCCGTAGACGCACGTCACTGAGTTATGCAAATGATATGAAATGCGCAGCTCTCCGACGCACGTGAAGTAAGATATAAGAGAATGAAGTTGAAAAGTGGGCTATGTTCATGTTGGTTTTCCTGCCAGACTAATTATCGGAGAAATTTGGTTTTTGTCTCGAAGGATACGTGTAATAGGAGGAAATGCCACGCCGTCCTCAACGAAGACACTTCCAGCATATAGACGACTTTACAAGGGGTATGGTGATCGGACTGAGAAGAGGAGATTGGTCCATACGTCAAATTGCAGCTGATACCCACATGGATGCACTGTGCATCGGCGGTGTCGGAGATGGTTGGAAAGAGGAAATGTAGTCACATTGAGGGGTGCAGGTGCAGCCGAGTGACGTCAGACCGCTTGGATCGACGGATTCACCGACAAGCTGTGGCGGACCCGCAAGTCACTTGTACGTCGATTCTGCAGCACGTGCAAGGTACCCTGGATGTTCCTGTGTCGACCAGAACCATTTCCCGTCGACTGGCTGCACGTGGCCTGCAATCACGGCGCCCGCTAAGAAGACTGCCATTGACCTCACAGCACAGACTCCAACGTTTGGAATGGTGCCGGACCAGAGCGACGTGGATGGCAGAATGGCAAACCGTAGTGTTCTCAGATGAATCCCGCTTCTGTTTGTCCAGCGATAGTCATCGCATACGTGTGTGGCGTTGACGTGGAGAAAGATCGAATCCGGCAGTAACTGTGGAACGCCCCACAGCGCGACAACGTGGCATAATGGTTTGGGGCGCTATTGCATACAATTCCGTATCACCTCTAGTTCGTATTCGGGGCACTATGACGGCCCAACGATATGTAGATAATGTACTGCGGCCGGTGGCAATCCCCTACCTTCAGGGTCTGCCAAATGCAATTTTTCAACAGGATAACGCCCGGCCTCACAGTGCTCGAATCAGCCAACATGCTCTACGAGGTGTACAGATGCTTTCCTGGCCACCATACTCTCCTGACTTGTCACCAATCGAACATGTGTGGGACGTGATTGGATGCCGTTTGCAGAACCTGTCACTGCCTCGTTCAGAGGACGAAATGTGGCAAATGGTTGAAAGGGAATGGAGTGCCATCCCTCAGGACACCATCCGCAGGCTTATTGACTCCATGCCTAGACGTGTTTCTTCGTGCATCGCTGTCCGCGGTGGTCCTACTTCTTACTGAGCCGACGCCGTCCTCGCTCTAAATTTTGCTTATTTATTTTGAAATAGATATCACTTATTGTTCCATGCTGTCTCTGTCTTCTTACCGAATTTCATCAATTTCTGACCACTCCTTCTTGGTGTTGCATTTTCAATGTCGAGCAGTGTATAAGCGGAGAACACTGTATTGTGTTCTAGGTCAAAAATTATCATTGTTGTTATAAAATCGTAAAGTTCTTGTTATTAATACACTGCTAAAAATGAACTGCTGTTTTTACAGTATAATACTGGCAGCCGAGGATCCAATTTAAAACTGTAAAATGCACAGTAATACACTGCAAAACTAACCATTTTACAGTTTCTTACAGTAAAATTAGCAATTTTACAGTTTATTGCCGTATAATTTAGCTGTATTATACTGTAAAAACAGCAGTATAATACTGGCAGCAGAGGTTTCAGTTCAAAACTGTAAAATGCACGGTAATAAACTGTTAAATTTGAAATTTGGACAGTTTACCATAGTAAAACACAATCATTCCTTTTTTAGTGTATCTTAAGTATTAATTGTGATCTACTAATATTCTGTACAGTATTGATTTACTTAATATTAAGCTTATTTTTATTTTGCATGTTTTGTCTGGTTAGGCAATTGTATTCGAGGCAAAGTGGATGGGATAAATTGAAATTGTAAATTTCCTTTATTTATTCTTATATTATAAAATAACTTACGTATTCGTTAATTGAACAATTTATTTAAATTCCGTCATTGAAAAATTACTTTATTTATTCATTCAGTTACTTGCTTTCTTAATTCATTCACTATTTTATTCACTCATTAATTTGTTTCTCATATATTGTTTAATTAATGTATTCATTTATTATTTTACCGTTTTATTATTTATTCATGTTCTCCTTTATGCTTTTATTCACTTTTTTGTTGCATCTAAAATATTTTTCATTATTAAATGGAAAATATTTCATGGAATGAACATTTTAGTTTTTACTTTCCCTTGCCCAAAGTCCAATTTGCCATTTTTTAAATTTTTTTTATCATTTATTTTTTAAAAAACGAATTTATTTCAGAAAATGAAAAATAAAATTTCAATGCAAGTTTGAGAAAAAAAAAGTTCCTTATTTATATTCTGCTGTAATTTTGAAACCGAATTTCCAATTTGTTCAGCTTGAAAAAGATAAGATATCATAATTGTTTCACTTTGTCTCATATATTCCTACTTTTTAAAAAGTAAAATAATGTTATGTACAAAAAAATGCTAATTTCTTTTTTTTTTCTTATTACTAGGAATACAAATCCCAAAACGGGCTAGGACGTCCTTTACGAGTAGTCAGCTGGTGGAGCTGGAGAAAGAGTTTCACTACAACCGCTACCTATGCAGGCCAAGGAGAATACAAATGGCCGACATGCTAAACCTGACGGAGCGACAGATCAAAATATGGTTCCAAAACAGGCGCATGAAGCTCAAGAAGGAGCAGAAGGCAAAGGGATTTACAGTTCCAGAAAAGAAATTTTTAAATCCTGTGATTCATGCTACAAAATCTGTACTAACCATGAAACATTCTGTTACTCCAGCCATTGCTTCTACTAGCGATTTTGTGTCACCAGATGGAGCGAATCCTAGCTCTGAGTGTAAAACTCCAGCCATCTACGGACAGCATCCATCTTCGAGTTCCTGTATCAATCCACGTTCGATTCCATCTCATTCCAGTCCTTTATTAGAATCACCTGAAGCACCAGCCGTTAACCATTCGCTCATGTCATCAAATCCTAATAGCAGCAAGACATACTCCCCAGCCAGTACTCCACAGAGTATTAAAAACGAAAGTGGGTATATATATTCAGAAGAATTTATGCTTCCTCGTCCTAATCCTAATAACAGCAAAGCATACACCCCAGCCAGTACCCCACATAGTATTAAAAACGAAGATGGGTATTCTGAAGATTGTATGCATCGTCCTCTTCTAGTGCAGACTACACCATATGATCAAAGTAACTTGGAGAGGAAGCCACCTTTATCTTCACCATCAGCATCATCTACATCAATGCCAAGCCTGGTGACTCCTCCTCCATCAAGTTCACCTAATCTCTTAAGTTTCTACTTGGCAGAGCAAGGCTTTTTCTATCCTCAAGGTACTGAGGAGAGTACAAGGAGCTCTATGTATTCTAACATGGCTTCGAGATTTGTTGCGCAGCAACAATCCGGCTGGAATCAGACCAATATGCATATGCAACTCCAGAACAACTTGCAAAACCCGATGAATTTCTTTTCGATGAATTACAATACTCACAATAATGCTCGACCTCTATTGAACAATTCTTTTAACAGCGTGTATCAACCAGCCATGCATTCTGGATCTTATTATTACCCTCCTCCTCAACAAATGATTAATAACAGTCAACTTGTTAATGACTGGTTCATCTCGCAAGAAGCAAGCAGAGGCCAAAGATTTGCTCACAATCCTTCGTCCCCAAAATTTTCTCAAATGTGAGGCCTTGATGTGATTTTCTCAATTAAGTTTGAAAGTTCAAAGACTCAACTTAAAAATCCAAGTTGCCATCAGTATTTTTGAAGAGGTGATGGGAAATCTGAGCACGCAATAAATCTATTTGACAACGTCTTCAGTTTAACATTTAAGCAAAAAATAACTGCTAAGGCACAAAACGATACACCAAACTCCAATTTAATTCGTTACAAATCGTGCCTTTAAAAAGAAAGAAATCGGGTAAAATTTGCCTTAACAACTACCTAAATCTTGTTACCTAAACGGTTGTCTAACATCCACGGAAGGACTTATGAAGTTTAGCTGGCAGCAAAATGTTAGCATTTTTACCTGCCATATGAACGCATATATATAAGGTTTAAACGAAAATGAAGCAATAATATCATATTTTTGCTCACCGCTAAAAATTATTTGGCCAGTGAAATATACTATTTAGATTCAGTGCTATACATGACGATTTAGATTCGTCATAAACTACTCCTTTTTTGGTGAAACAAACTGAAAGCAAATGACCAGTCCACTGGAGAAATAACTTAAGTCCGCGTTTTGGTGAAATCTTTGTTCTCATTCGCCGTATAACATACACCGTAACTTTTACTTACCTAATTTTGGTTGTTAAATCTATTTTATCAAAAAATATATTTTCAAGTTGATATACAATTTTGTTTTACTCAAAATCGGGAGAGACATGATTTAGAGACATGATTTCAAAGCAGTTTTAAAAAATGGACAAAATGGTGAGACTTATATGGTGAATGGTTACAGAAAGGATATATTATTTAAGCGTTTTTATAAAATTTCACAACGGATGCAACAACATCTGTGTACTGCCGAATTAAGGATGAAGTCTTTTTGCATTTCCAATACATATAAACACTTCAACTGAAAGCGTTAATGTGTATTGGATTTATTGAAGTGCATTTATTGTTTATAACTATGTTGCTGTTTTTGTGATGTAGAATAGATTAAATTGTTCCGGGAAATGTAATGTTTTGAGTACTTAAACGTTTATGTTGTGTATTATGCTAAATACTTTTTAAGGCAGTCTTTCATGCCGTATTTTTAAAATAAATGCTTTACAAATCATGTTTAGTAGTTTCTAATTAATTTTGAGCTGTTAGATAACCGTAGCAGTTTGTTTTCCGCTTTGCATTACAATCATTGAGCTACATAACACTTTGGAGTACTATTTCTTCCGTTCGCTCTCTGTTCAAATCTATTAAGTCAGCGCAATAATAGAATGAAATAAATAAAACAGATAATAAAATAAAATATTACAGAAAAGAGCTGAATAAGGTATAATATAGTTGAAGAAAATATAAAACGCGGTAAAAGAAGATAGAATGACAGAATGGAAATCAAAGAAAATAAGATTGCGTAGAGAAAAATGTAATGTAATTGTAATGCAATAAAATGAATTGAAGGGCTTAGGAGATGAAGGGGCTATGTCGTCGGCACCATGCTAAAATAACGAATGTGAAAATTGGCCCTTTTCAGGAGAGCCAAAACACTGAATATATTTTTTTCCTACCTGAAGCATTTGGTTATTTTCAACTTTTAAATTTTTATAGATATCTTTAAGTGTAAAACTATCGTTCGAAGGTATCATTTTAATTTTAATTATTTGTAAAATTATCAATAATAATTGTTTAAAAATATTCGCTACTTTACCAAAATGGACATTTTTGGTCGAAAGTCACTGAATTGAAGGTGAAGTATCGAATATGAAATTTGAGAGAATATTCGATAGTTTGCAATGAAGTTTCATGGCATTCATTTTCGATACTTTACATCTAGGATACAAAATTGCTATAAAAATTAATAATAATGGATGGAAAGATTAAAAAAAAAAAAAACATTTTTTTTACTAAGGAACTTTTATTGAACACAAGATAAGGCATTAAATCCTTAAATATATATATATATTTTTTTATTTGTTTAGCTGTGTAAACGGTTGAATATCATATTCGTAAATATAGCATAACTTAATCGGGCAAAGCTGTGAATTCGTGAAAATGACATTGGCTTACGACCATCTAACAGATTCATCATTTTATCAGTATCTAGCCATTTTTTAATACTACGGGAAACCATCGAACTTGAAAAACGCGATTTTTCACATTCGTCATTTTAGCATGGTGTCGACGATGTGACAAAACCGAAATTGCGAGTAAGTAAAGTTCAAAGTTTTATTGTTGCAGTTGTTGCAGCTTTTTTGTTTCCTGGTTTTGTCGCTAAGATAGCTTATGAAGTTGGCAGAATGGCATCCTCTTTTTGATGTACCAGGTATTATTTACTTACCTGTATTCATTGCTTACCATCGTTCGGAGTGTATTTTCAATAAATGCAACATAACCCCTTCATCCTCCAAACCCTTCGATTGAGACGAAGTTTATTTAGAATAAAATGAAAAAAAAGTTAGAATATTAGAATAAAAAGAAATGTAATAAAAACAAATATAATGCAGGAAAATATAATAAAATTAAACAGAATAGAATTGAATGAAACAGAGCAGAATGGGAAGAAAAACCAGAATAATATAAAATAGCATATCTGAAAGGAAATCGAAGAAAATAAAATAGAGCAGTGCAAAATAAAAGATAATGTAGGGGAATGTGATGGAAAGTGAAATAGTTAAGATACCAGGCTTATTTTAAAAATTAAAAATTGGAAATTTGTTCTGAAAATTACTGTACATAAAGAAGGAATAACGTATTTTGTAATACAGCTATTGTTTAATTATTATTTTTCATTTTTGACAGTTATTTTGCGCCTTAAAAAAACTTTTTAACCTCAAACAACCATGGGGCAAAGTGAAAAATACAATATGTTTGTAATGAAACATTTTCTATTTGGTGAATTGCAGTAATTTTCATCAAATGAATGCATAAATTAACATATAAATGGATTATTAATGGAAAAATAAACGAATAAATAACTAAATACACTAATAAATAAGTGAATAAATGGAGAATGAATAACAAAATAAGTGAATGAACGAATAAATAATAAAATTAATAAGTAAAAGAACGTGGGGAATAAATTAATAAATGAAGAATTACGTACGCAATTTAGTAAATTAATGCATAAACAAATGAAATGAGCTATTTCAATTTGCCCTATCCACTTTGCCCCGCGTGCACTTGAAAAATTACATCAAACATTTAAAATAAAAAAATGCCTAATATAAAATAAATAAGGTCTGCAATGGATACTCAGTAGATCTCAATTAATAGTTAAAATTATAATTACAAATATTTTATCATTTTATAATAGCAAAAAATATTTTTTAAAAACTACGAATATTGCAATAAAGGTATCAAATTTTGGAAATTACTTGAATAATATTTATCGTTGATCTTTGGAGTTACTTGTTTTTTGACAGGAACTTAGTTAAAATATTGCTAAACAGTTGGAAGTGCTAACTGTGAAAATATTTTACCATTTCACCTAGCCCCGCTATTTCACTTTGCCCCACATTCCCCTATATATAATAAGAGCTTGCATTTGGGGACGTTGAAAAGGGACCGGTGAAACTCCCCCCCCCCCCCCCCTCTTCTTTCGTTTGTTTCATTAACAAAAAAAAAAAAAAAAAAAGGCTCGGGGATCATAACACACTTCTTAAAAAAAATTTGCAAACGGCTGAGGATTTTTTTCTCATTTTTAACAAATGAATAATAATAATAAAGGAACTAATAAATACAACTTTACTTCGTGTTAAAGAGCTGTAACAAAAAAATATTTAAACGTTGAGAGTAATAATAGTAATTATTTCAAAAATTATACATAAGCATTAAACATTGCTGAAAAATCGTAAAAAGCTACAAAACTCAGCCACAAAATTCACGTAATAGATGTCGTACGTATATGGTATCATTCTGCCGTGGACAGGTAAAGGGCAGTAACTGCAAATTTTTCGATTTAAATTTTTTTGCATTTTTGAAATCTATGGTATATTAGTTTTATGGGAAAAACATCTTTTTTTGGTTTCCGATGAAAAAAAAGTTTTTTAATCAATGGTAATTAGCAGTAACTGCGTTTTTCGTTACTTTGGGCAGGTAAACGGCAGTATCTGCATGCCTGCAGGATGAATATAATATGAATCGCTGTGCAAAACTTGCATCAAGCCGCAAAAACCGTTTTCCTTAGTACCTAAACTGAGCGAAAGTAAGGGTGCCCTAATGGGAGGTCACGGGAGGTCATTGGTTGTATTTGAATGTTCCTAAGGGGGTGTTTTATTCCTTTTTGGGGTGAATCAGTGTTAATATCAATGCAGACTTAAGTGATATAAATTGGCGCTACCACTTGGCGATATATCGCCAAGCTTCTGGTCGCCAAGCGCTTGTCGCATTGCCTTTATCTAGGCCCATTACCAAGGACAGGGGTATTAGTCTTCCATTTGTCAGAAAAAGGACAATAATTTCCTTTTTTCACGATGTGGAAAACGAAAAACATTAGTGTTAAATGAAAAGCAAAATGAAAACATAGGCGAAATGTCTTTTTGCTGTAAAATTAAAAAATCAAATGCAATTTGAAAGAATTATTTTGAAGTATTCCGCACTTTTTTTTTTTTTATTTTTTTTTAAAGATAGAGCAAAAGTGTATGTAGTAAATGAAAAAATCAGAAAAATAAATATGGTTTTCGTATGGAAAACCATAAGAGCTAAATATGTTATGAAAATAAAGGGGAAGGAATCAGCTAAAGAAGGAAGGAGGAAGATTTTATAACAAAACATAATTATTTTCCTTTTACTTTGGCAAAGGAACTTCAATTATTCAATTATTAGAACTTCAATTTCGAAAATTTACCGCAGAAGAGTGCCCCCAAAAATGAAGGTCGTTTGAAATTTTATTTCCGAAACATTGCCAACTTCATTCAATAACAAGTAGGGGAATGTGGGGCAAAGGTAAATAGTTAAGACCAGGGCTGCGGAGTCGGAGTCGGACTAATTTTGGACCAAAGGAGTCGGAGTCGGAGTCGCTGAAAACATGTCGACTACAACTCCGACTCCGACCACCTCCAATTTGGATGAAATTTTATGGAGGTGAAAACATATCTTTGAAACTAACAAATACAAATTTTCAGCGTCCAATATCCAAATCCTAAGCATCTAGGATCATTAAAAAGGGCTTCAAAATGGCGGGTCTGCTTTGTGAAACGAATTGCTATGTTTGGGCTTATGCAAGTGAATAAAAAATATTTGCAGCAAAAATGCAATGTGTTAAAATAAAGTCTGGCCATTTAACAAGAAAAGGATTAGTTTTGTACGGAGTCAAATGACAAGAGCGGCACTTGTCTTTTGCTCTGGAGAAAATGGACTTTTTGGAAGGTCACAGTGACCTCCGAGAATTGAGGTAAATGTGGTGAAATTACCTGCGAGAATTCTTGAGAAAATTGAACTTTTTGAGAGGTCACAATGACCTCCCATGACCTCCAACTGGCATACCCCAGCTTGCTACACCCCCCCTAAAGTGAGTCCTGGCTACGACCATGAATAAAAATGAAACTTTTTAAAATGGACTTAATATTTCAACCTTTGTTTAGGGTTTTTCCCTCTTCACTTTTAGGTAAAAAAATTAAGAGCAAGAATCTAAGAGAGTGTCACGCCTGTGATTCATGACGTCTCAGATTTTTTCCAAAAAAATACCAAATGTTTATTATCTTATTGAAAGACCAAATCCAGAATGTTTCGCTCTAAAGTTGAGTTGTTTAGTTTTTATGGACTCCTAATTGTGAAGGTGCGGCATCAAAAATTAAGCGGATTTTCAAGACATGGGAGTTGCTGTGAGCCAAAACTCTTACCAGGAACTGTTGAACTCAAATTTTCTTTTTGTATATGGAATATAGAAGGTTGAAACTTTACAAAATGAATGTTAAATTTGTGGTAAGTTGTTGCCGTAAGGTCAGTGAAGGCCCCCAAAACAAGGTATTTTTGACGTTATTTAGCGTTTTTGAGGTCCAAAAACATCTTGTACATTTCAGTTGGCATGGCAAAAGTAGTGTCGTTTGAAAGACCAGTGTAAGCACTTTAAAATAATGTATAAATAACCGAGGAAAGTTCAACGTGCTTTTAGTTGCGTAAGGCCGAAATATGAAAAATGTCATATTTTACCTATATTCAAACGGTCATAACTTCCTCTGCCAACAACATGTTGAAATAATTTTTTTGAGAATGTCATACTCTATTCCTTGTCTTAACAGAACAGTTGAATCCTTTGAGGCGAAATGTAAAAAATTTTTTTACAAAAAAATGTATTTTTTCCTGTGAATTTCTTGTAAAAAAAAATTTCACATTTCGCCTCAAAGGACTCAACTGTTCTGTTAAGACAAGGAATAGAGTATGATATTGGCAAAAAAAAATTTCAATATGTTGTTGGCAGAGGAAGTTATGACCGTTTGAATATAGGTAAAATATGACATTTTTCATATTTCTGCCTGATGTAACTAAAAACACATTGAACTTTCCTCGATTGTTTATACATTATTTTAAAGTTCTTACACTGGCCTTTCAAACGACACTACTTTTGCCGTGGCAACTGAAATGTACAAGCTGTTTTTGGATCTCAAAAATGGTAAAAAACGTCAAAAATGCCTTGTTTTAAGGGCCTTCACTGACCTTACGGCAACAACTTACCACAAATTAACATTCATTTTGTAAAGTTTCAACTTTCTATATTCCATATACAAAAAGAAAAATGGAGTTCAACAGTTCCTGGTAAGAGTTTTGGCTCACAGCAACTTCCATGTCTTGAAAATCCGAAAAAATTTTGATGCCGCACCTTCACCTTTAGGGGTCCATAAAAACTAAACAACTCAGCTTCAGAACAAAACATTCTGGATTTGGTCTTTCAATAATATAATAAAGATTTGGTAATTTTTGGAAGAAAATCTGAGAGGTCATGAATCACCTCATAATGCTAGGCGTGACAGTTTCTCAGATTCTTGCTCTTAGTAATAAAAAAAAGCAGGAGTCGGGAGTCGGAGTCGGAGTCGAAAGTTTTAAAATCCCAGAGTCGGAGTCGGAGTCGACCATTTTTCCTCCGACTCCGCAGCCCTGGTTAAGGCAGCTGACCTATTTCAAAATGAACGCATCGGAAATTTTGATATAAAAATTATTGTACATAAAGATTGAATAATTTATTTTGTATGACAACTTGCGTTGAAATATTTTTTTCATTTTTGGCAGTTATTTTGCACCTTCAAAAAATTGTAAACATTTTCCACTTAAAAAAATATTTGGCAAAGTGAAAAATGCAATATTTTTATCATGAAAAATTTTCTATTTATGATTAACAGTAATTTTCATCAAATGGAAGTGAAAACAAACACATAAATGACTTATTAATGAAAAATAAATGAATAAATAAATAAGCAAATTAATGAACTCATTAATTTATGAGAAAAAGAAATGAGAGAAAAAAATAGAGAACGAATAAGAAAATTAGTGAACAAATGAATAAATAAGTGAATTAATAGGTAATAGAATGTAAATTAATCAATAAATAAAGAAATACGTAGGTGATTTAAAAAATAATGCATAAGTAAACAAAATAAACAATTTCACTTTGCCCCGCGTGCACTTGACAAATTACATTGAACATTTAAAATCAAAATTCGCTTAATGTAAACGAAATAAGTATTGTATTGGATACCAATAGACTTAAAATGATAATTACAAACATTTTATAATTGTATCATAACAAAAAATATTTTTGAAAAAACACGAATGTTACAATACGTGTATCAAATTTTGAAAAGGACTTGTATAATTTTTTCGTTGATCTTTAGACATATCTATTTGTTGACAGGAATAGACTGTATGTCTAGGGACTTCGTTAAAATATTGCTAGATAGGTGGCGCTGTAAACTGTGAAAATATGTTTTCCATTTCACTTTGCCCCACATTCCCCTACTAAGATAAATTAAAAATTTAAACAACCACTGACCCTGATTGCCGATCTCATATTAAAACGAACTCCTCTGGTCATAGAGCATTTTAAATCAAAAATATATTTAACTGTTTTCGAGGGGATATGGTAAACACGGAAAAGGAAACATAATCCTTACAAGTAAAATTTGCTAGTCGCAAAAGCAGAATCAAGAGAGAAAATTGAAAATTTTTATACTAAAATCAATTACAAGTATTTTAATTGTAAAAAAATATAAACTGGCAAGAGATAAACATTTCAAATCATTGAGTTTTCTTTCTCGTCGGTCAACAATGACATTGGTTTTCAATCGGGTAAATTTAAGGCTTATCAGTATTCGCTAAAAACGCTAGAATTACGTAGAAGTTCTTAACACATCTTATCAGACGCAGAATTTTTACCCCTTTCTACAATTGTTTTAAATTTTCAAGTATGTTAACACTTCAAAAACCGCGAAAAACGTTTTAAAGGTTTTCAATTAATATGTTTGTTAACTAATGAAATCCGAAGAAGCGACCTAGCTAAGAACACTCTCCATCACTTCACCTTTCAAACAAAAAACAAATTCAAATTCGACCCCATCTGTTTAGGCGCTACAGTGCCTCAGACATATACACAGATCGACAGATTAACAGATCGATAGATACACAGATATACAGACACGTCGAACTTTTAACTCAATTCTTGGTACGCCTGGGGTTAAAAATAGACCAATGTCGCATTTTCAAGACTTGAATTTCCAACAAATTGCAGGAAAGGGTGATTGACCCCCCATCTCCCCTAATATTACCAAGACTTACTGTACCTAAAGTTCGGTTTTGTAAGTAAAATTTCGAGCACTCCTCGAACCGTCCAATCCAAAATGCATTAAAGATGTTTAAAATTTTGTCTTTTAAAACTTCTATTCCGAAGAGTCTGAGCATAAGCGAAGACTGAAATTACGCTTTTTAAATTTCTTTTTTGAAAAATTTCCGGGGTAAATTCTCTAAACCTCATCATTTCCCCTACCTCATCATTTCCCCTAGCTAAAAAAATGGCCAATAATAGTGTATTTAATGCTTCCATGTAGAAAAATTTCGGAATGTTCCCGACATTCCCTCTCCCTAACATCACCAAAAGTCTGCTGTAATACTGTTTATCATTAAGTTTTCTAAATTTGCCGGGGGGTTTCAGAATTTTTTCGAAAAATACTTTTTGAAAGTTAATATACTTCATCCCTTCCTTAACATGAGCAAAGATAGCTTACAATTGTTACACTTATATTTCTTATTTTGGAAAAAAAGGAATGTTTAACTAATCTCAAGGTACTAAAAAATACTTAAATGCATGAGATTTTTTGGCTCCAAAACCAGATTTTGCTCATTATTAACTCACCATAAACTATCGCAACTTTTTATATGGAAAATTTTCCTATGTATTAAAGTCTGGGTGAATAAAAGATGTTATTTTTTACTAATTTCCTTTTAATAGTGAACAATCTATCTTTACATAAAAACACCATATAGAGCTAAACATTAAATATTAAATTTTGTGTAAAAGACCAAAAACATCAAAAACGAAAACATTTACTTTCGTAGAGCAGTGATACGCGTGCTCAGCTTTTGACATTCCAGAAGCTACAGGGGTGGCAAAAATGGCTGCCATTTGTGCGCTATAATATTCTATTTCACGATGTATTGACAAAATACATTTATCTTTTTTTAGCTGAACTATTTCAAAATGAACAACTTACACGCGGAACTTTTAACCCCGTTTTCCCCTACATGCTCAAAAAATACTCTGGATGAAAAAACAGAGAACGCACATGTTTATTCATTTTTTAAGATATGCCAATAATCTTAGTCGAAATACTACTTTTTAGGACGCATTTTCATGATATCATGTCAGTTAAAATTATGAAACAAGCTCTATTTTTTATCCACAAAAAATCCTTTTTTGCCTTTCAATTTATTTGTTTTCAACACATTACAGAAATGAGAGCTACAACCTACGCAATATTATTCAAACGCAAAAAGCGCGTCCACATGCTTCAAACATGTCATAGATTCGTCAGGGTTGAGCAGCTCCCATGCAACTCAACACATTAAGAGGAGCATTTCACACTATAAATGACACGGCCATATTCTGTTTCACAGATTTAATATACCATCGTAATAGAGAGGAGATTTATGCAACTGTCGCCATCTACAGGTTTCGAGACTTAATGATAGGTTCCCACGACTCGTGTATTAAAGGAGAATTTCCCTTCCAGGATAAATTCCTTCCGATTCGGTTCAAATAGCATGCTATGATTAAAATGATTTCTTAAAGAACAAAATAGGGTTCTTTTGCACCGTTCGGACGTGTAAAATTAACCATTAAGTCCAAAGGAATGGGAGAAGAAATGTTCTGATAGTTACGTTTGAAATGTTGGATTATTATGAGTACAGTCTATCAAATAGCTATAATATTTTCAAGGTCATATGAATCAGCAAATTTATAATAGATACAGTTCGTGATTTTCTAGTGGAAATTTCTTACGCCGTATCTCTTTTACTTCTATCTACTTATTCCACGTATCTGTTTTTTCAAAGAATTCTAGATTGTCATAAAAAACTTCCTTGCATGCGCTCTTAAGAAGAAATTAGCAAGAAAAAAAAGTCACCTTTTTTTAAAATGTTTTTCCTGGGGTCCCCCTGTATCGTAGAATGCCAATTAAAGCATTTTCTGAAATATAATATTTGATTTGTTGCGATTAATATTGTGTTTGTTCTATCTGACCAGCGCAAAGCATTCGCACTTCACAACAGTAATTCAAAAATTCGATTTTTTTACCGGTACTTTTTTGAAAAATAGGCACAAAGTGAATTATTTTCGCCGATTTAAATAAAAATGAAATGACGCTTTATTTTCGTAGTTTTATGAAGTATTAAAGAAACAACAACAGTAAAAAGTACTTTTAGGAAAATTCATGCTAAATTACCATGCTGAAGAAGCATTTTCTTTTTCGATTTTAATGCTACAGTACAATTGTAGTTTATAACCTTACAATCACTTTAGATAATATATTTTTCGAAATTTGAATCGAAATTAACCAGGGAAAAATTCCTTCAAAAGCGAGGAAACCCATAGCAGGATCGAAACTACGATCTTCGTGGTTCTAGAGCAACGCTCTATTCAACCGCAATGCTGCACCTTAGCTTTTGGGTGATATTCATTGAAGCAATGTGTAATAATAAACACGGAGAAAAATTTTGACGCAAAGAACAATTTTTAGGCAGTGAGTATATTTCGTCAGTACCAGGCACGATGAAAAGTAAATCATGGAATTTGATAAAGAAAAACATACTAGAAAAATAATATATAAGATTTTCGTATCACCAGCATTCATTCATGAAGATATTAATGTTTCTTTGAACAACTTAATGGTTAGCAAAACGGTAAATTTTTATACGTTTTACGCTTCAATTTCAGAAGTTTTCAGCTAAAATGAAGGAAATTTTGCGGAATCATTTTTATGTGTAATGAAAATTACACACTAAAATTTGAAAAGGACGTATTAAATAAAAATGATATAGGTTGCTAAATAAGATAAATTCTCATATCACATGCGCAAAGGATATTTCTAAAAATATAAATGACTAAATTGGAAATTGTATTTTATAACTTATGTAAAAAAAGAACATGTGCAATTACTTCAAAAAAATTACTTTGTTTTTACTAGGCATTTCTGCTTGCATTTAATTTAAGACAGTTTCATTTTATAAGAATTTGATTTTGAGTGGCATATTCAAGAAACTCAGTTATTATAAATAAATAATTAGCTTTAAACCATTTGCATTCAAAAGCTTAGCTACATGAGAACTAATCTAGCTCGGCGAAACTATTTAACCATCAGCAAAGAGCGCGCGAAACCAAATACAAAGACCTAAATTCCTTGAAGTCAAAAATAGGCGGCGTGTTGTTTAAAACTTAAGAGGAGAAAGCTGTTGTCCCCAACTCCAATCGTAGAAAGAAAAATGGTTTGAAATGGCAAGTTTATCAGATCCAAGATAAGATCTTTGTCGTAGAGGCAAACCGAAAATAAATGTGACATGCTGAAATCTTGTTTTGATTCTTGACAATTGTGGTTAATGTGAGTAGCAATACAAGAAAAAAAGCTTTTATCTCTATTAATCAAAAAGCAGTTAAAAGACGATTAATTAGCACTAAACAAACTGGTACGGGTATTTCCAAACCTTCTTTCCCCTTAAATCATGAATAGAGAATTCTCATAGCAAAATGAAATCTGACGTTTTTAATGTACAGAGGAGGGTTTTTTTTTGGTACCGTAAAGTCGGGTTACTTGGACCCTAGGGGGTTACTTGAGCCCACTACAATAAAATGATAAAATCTAGGTTTGGTACCTACTAGTTGAAGACTTGCACGTAGTTCCTCGTTTCTCCACTAGGTAGAAGCCCTCTGCAGTCTCTAACGCTAGTACCAAACCCAGATTTTATCATTTTACTGTGGGCTCAAGTAGCCCTCTTGTGGGTCCAAGTAACCCGACTTTACGGTAACGAACTCGAAAAACTAACTGGTCTATACACTGAAGTGACAAAAGTCATGGGATAGCAATATGCAAATTTTCAGATGGCAGTAGCATCGCATAGAACAGGTATAAATGCGCAGTGCTTTTACAGAGCTTTTATTTCTGTTCAAGTTATTCATGTGAAGAGGTTTTAACGTGATGATGACCGCACGACGTGAATTAACAGACTTTGAACGCGGAATGTTAGTTGGAGCTAGACGCATGGGTCATGCCATTTCGGAAATCGTTAGAGAATTCAACATTCCCAGATCCACTGTGTCAAGAGTGTGCCGAGAGTATGAAATTTCAGGCATAACATCCCACCATGGACAGCGCAGTGGTCGACCGCCTGCACTTAAAGATCGAGACCGGCGACGTCTGCAAAGAGTCGTAAATTCTAACAGACAAGCAACACTGCGTCAAATCACCGTAGAAATCAATGTGGGACGTACAATGGACGTGTCTGCTAGAACTGTGCGGAGAAATTTGGATTTCTTGGGCTATTCCAGCAGAAGACCGACTCGAGTGCCTTTACTGACAGAACGACATCGCTTGCAGCGACTCTCGTGGGCACGTGAGCATATCGGTTGGTCCCTAGATGAATGGAAAACCGTGGCCTGGTCCGATGAGTCACGATTTCAGCTGGTAAGAGCCGATGGTAGGGTTCGAGTGTGGCGCAGACCCCACGAAGCCATGGACCCAAACTGTCAGCAAGGCACTGTTCAAGCTGGTGGTGGCTCCGTAATGGTGTGGGCTGTTTTTTCATGGCATGGACTTGGTCCTCTAGTGCGACTGGACCGAACATTGACTGGAAATGCTTATGTGCAGCTACTTGGAGATCACTTGCAGCCATTCATGGACTTCATGTACCCAAACAACGATGGGATTTTTATGGATGACAATGCGCCATGTCACCGGGCCACAACTGTTCGCAATTGGTTTGAAGAAAATTCTGGACAATTCCAACGAATGATTTGGCCACCTAGATCGCCCGACATGAATCCCATTGAGCATTTATGGGACACCATCGAGAGGTCTGTTCGTGCCCAAAATCCTGCCCCATCAACGCTTTCACAATTATGGACGTCTATCGAGACAGCATGGCTCAATATTCCTGCAGAAGACTTCCAACGACTTGTTGAGTCCATGCCACGTCGAGTTGTTGCACTTCGCCGGGCAAAAGGAGGGCCGACACGATATTAAGAGGTATCCCATGACTTTTGTCACTTCAGTGTATTATCTGGCAAAATAACGAAATTGGAGTATACGTTGTGAACGAGTTATAAATATGAAATAAGTGTGATTCAACAATTTTATTCCTATTGATGCAAGTACATTGTATTAGTACCATAATTCAATACAAACCACAACCAGACAGTACGAAATTACAGTTATACGCGTTTAGTGTTTTTTGAAAGATAGTACTGTAGGGGTTTTCCGGAATTAGGTTTGGAGCGAAATTCTGCCGTATGTGCAAGATGTTTCGTGAAAACAGGTCGAGCCAGTTGCAGTAAATGGTAACAAAATGTCAATGTTTTAATTTTAGATTATTCCTTTTTCCTTAAACGAGTCGAGGAATCAATTTTTTTTTTCATTGCATCCAAGTCAAAGGCGGATCTAGAATGTTTTCAAGGAGGTGGAGATTTTTTTTTTACTTACCTCTTACTACGTATCTTGTCTCACACTTTCTTTTTGTTGGGGGGGGGGGGATGCCTCATTATTTTATTAAAAAATAGAGCTTTAGCAAAGGAGTTTGAGCCAGGAGGTCTCCAAATGTATTTCTTCTCTTTTCTACAACAAAAAATTCCTGAATTGCGTTTTTACAGCTTTAACTTTGATTCCGGGCGAGTAATTGAACATTCCCTAACATCATCAAAGGTAGTCAGAATTTTGATTTTCTGGAACTTCAGTTTCGAAAAATTGCCGGAGGAGAGTCTCTAAACCTCACCCCTTTCACTAATGCCATCAAAGATTGACTACACTTCCGTTTTTAGGCCTTCAATTGCAACCGATGCCAATTGGCCAGAGAGAGGCGATCGCCCTCATCGCCCATCTCTTGTATTCGTCTTTGTGATCCGAGTGTATATTCTCTAAGAGTTTATGAATATTTGGGAGTGAATCAAATCCTGTTTTCATTTCCCCAGCGTGTTTAAGTTTATCACAGAAACTAGAGGTGGATGCAACAATTGTTTTCATTATTTCTCGAGTCTGTCACAGAACAAAACATTTTCGCCAGAATATTGAATCCAAAAAGTTTGCGTGAAAATGAAATTATTTGATATTTGATCTTGGAATAAAAGTTCAGTTATGAAATTCATCAACAGAACAAAATAAGTTCGCCTTCAACTGTCTGAGTATGCTTATTTGGTGCCAGTTGCAACAAGTTCAAATTATTTTCAAAATATTAGTTTACTGGTATAGAAAATAAACCTTTATTTAACAGTAACTATCTGCTCTTCTTCTCCCCCATCAATATTACCCATTTCTGTTAGACATATTACTGGTTAAATTGAAAAAATATATAGGTAAAATTTAAACATGTGTTCCGATATACCCCTATCAGCTGGTGATTCGAAACGTCTCTAAAAAAGTATATATATAATTAAACACTTTTCATCATGTTGTATCTTTGCTTGGAATATCAAGAGCAAAACAAGACCGAAGTTTTTACCCCCCCCCCCTTAAAAAAAGGGTTAACTACTTTCTTTATGACCAAAGCTGAAAAGTGTACCGATTAACCTCATTTTAAGGTAGTTGTTATAAAAACTTCCCATAAAAAAATTACAGTGAGATCCATTGTAATATTTCTTCACGGTTATATCCTCACTCTATACATATTGAAAGAAATTCCACCAGTAGTCGTTTTTTTTCCATTTTAAACTTTAGTATATTCGATAAATCAAACATATCAAAAAGGAAAAACTGCGAAAGTAGCTATCAAAAAAATTTAAATACAGCCCAGCGAACAAGTGAAATTTCGTTCTAAAAAAAACCGCTTACAAAAATAAACATGGACTTTGCGCTGAATAAACACTTTTTTTTTGTATTCTACTGTTAGATCTGCCGTTCTCTAAATGTAAAAAAAAAAAAAAAGAAAAACACCAAAAGCATATAATATCAAAGCGAGGTAAGAGAAAGCATGAGAAAATGCACATCTGATTTCCATAGAAGCTCCTTTCTCCCTAGCTTTCTTGGTATTTTTGAATATCTACATACTTAAACAAATAAGCCAGGCAGAGAAATATAAGTGAGCTTTGTACAGGAGTAAATTGCTAAGCCCTGAGTTGTTATTCGGAACTAGGGAACATCATAATGGAAAAAGAAAGGCAGAAAAGGAGGGAAAAGGGTGTACAGAAATGGCAGGCGATGTTCTAAACTCCTACGTAATCTACTGAAACCCATTCTCCAATTGTTACTCGGTGCCTTTTTTATTTGAACAAATGCAAAAAAGCATTGGAAAAAAAAATTCTTCTTGAAGTTTTTCCAAAAGTGAGAATATGCTGCGGAAAATAGCATTCTATTTAAGATTAGGAGAAATAACAGAACTAACTTTTCGAAATTGAAATTGTAAGCATTTTGCGTTTAACAAGGCATTAATTTTGGTTTAAATTCAATTCTTGTCAATTTGGTAAAATTTAGGGAACTATTCGGGAATGAAAATGCATAAAAAATAATATTTCGAAATAGTCTATTACATACTTAATCTTTTCGAGAAACATTTTAAGCATGTAGTGCTCTTATAGAGCTTATGTTTCATTGAAATTTGAACTAGCCATAATATATTTACGGCAGCATACTGAATTGACTATATAATTTTAATTTGATGTAGAATTATAAAACTGATGCACACATAAAACTATTAATTGCTGTCCTTTTGTCAATAAATGTATTATTTTAACAAATATATATTCAATGAATTAAAGCAATTTGTTGGTTAAATACTATCTTTGCAGAAATAACGTATATTGTTGATTTTCCATTGAAAATAAGATTATTAGCAACTATACCATACATATAAGCATTATTTGCCTTATTACAAGTGATCATTAGTACAGCAAAGCACATAATAAATGAATACTATACCCCTCTCAAGCGGTATATGTCTTTAATCGATTTTGATACGGTAAATCTTTTCTTCTTTCAGTCTTTACTTCTTTTATTTACATCAATAATCAAAGCAGTTTACTTCCCAGTTCTGAAATTAAAATCGTTGTCATCGAGAACAGGGGTTCTGAACCACCGAGCAGGGAGGAGGAGTGGCGCAGAGGAATTTCAAGGGATGTATGAATATGCAAAAACAAAAGTAATAAAAAAAAAAAAGAGTGCAAAAAACTCTAATTTAATCAATTTCGAGGACACATATAAATGCTTGCATTATCGCTTTTTTTTGGCGCTTTTAGAGCTTTGTAAAACTTTTTTATCCATGAATCTGAATTTTGAGCATTATACATCCTTTAATTGATGTTGTGAAAGTGACTGCTATTACGTGACCCCCTCGTATAAATCCCAGATTACTTCAAATTCATTTATAGTTAACTTTTGTATCCTTCGATTTCACGTGTTCTGATACGTTCAAAATAAATTTACCTGCATTAATACTAAATTTTGTGTACGAAATTATCTACTTATCCCGTAATACTTCAACCATGCAAGTCAGATTCCGTTTCAAATCTCGACTGCACCACTTGGGTTGAATACATATGGTGTTGGGGGCGTGATATCAGTGCTCAATGGTGGGGGGGGGGGGAGAGAACCTTAGAGGTAGAGAATCCCTGATTAAAAGCAAACTTTTTTTAATTATGTAAAAAAAAGTTTGCCCTAAATCAGGCTTAACTGAAGAAAATTTCTGGGAAAAAAACATTTTCTATCTGGTTTAATTTTTCTCAATAACACAATTACGAGGAGTCCCATCTCAGAACTAACCCTTGGTGTGAAGTAGATAGAATCTACCTAACAGTATTTCCTTATATTTGGATTTAATCCTTTAGGTTTCTTTAAAGTTTATTAACTACAACACCTAAAAGTATTCATAATTCATTATTGCTTAACAGTACAAAATTCATCAGGTTTTTTTACTTCAAAATTTTTAAAAAATCATGTATTATTTGTACCAAAACTTGTTTTGCGTCATTTTTTAGAATAATCACTTCCAATTTTTCGGATAAAAAGGACAACCTTAATTTCCTCCATTATTTCTTCAGCATACGCTTTTGTGTATGACCTTATCAATGAGAAACTTACGGGTGGGAAACTACGAATTAAATTTTTCGTACATATCGTGGGGTTACAAGTGAAACACACTAGGTCAAAATTATTAATTTTCAGATTTTCAGTTTATCTTACTCACAAAAATGAGCTGTTTCTACTGGTGAAACCCAGTAAGTCATATCTTTATTTAATTCAGTTTTTTAAATGAATTTGTAATCACATTAAGTACTCAAGCCAAGTAGTTCTTACAGGTATAACACACTAAGGGACTTAGTTGCTTTCTAATGTTAAAAAATATTTCATAGTAAAAGTAAAACACACTAAGTCCATATGACTTGGTGTGTTCAATTCTCAGGATGTCAATTCCAAAGAAGTTAAAATAAAAATTTTTTGATCAGCGTTTTCTCAAAATCATGTTTTTTGACTTAGTGTGTTTCACTTGTAACCCCACGATATTATACTAGAACAATTCCAATACTTACTGTCAACCTCATCGAATCAAATTGGAACTAGTAGTTCTTTATTTAGCTTTGAATTCTTTGGGGCGGATACAGAAATAGTTTATGGTAGAAGCCCGAAAACGTAGCCCTCACCCCTCCCCCATAATTTTTTGCAAAAAAAAGTTCTCATGTGGCTCTTTTAAAATGTTCTTTTAAAAATTTTAATGTTCTTTTAAAAATACTAAAAATGTTCCTTTAAAATGTTTTTAAAGAACCTTTAGAACCAAATAATCCAATAAAAACATTGCCGAAATGATAAAAGTAAAAGGTTCTTAAAACAGGATATTTAACGTCTTTAATTAAAAGAAAAATAAATGAACGAATCGTGATATTATGTTACCCTTGAATTCGAAACTCGTGACTTTTATGTATTCCTTTACACTCACCGCTTACTGAAATATTACTCTTATAGTATACCAAAGTAATTTTATTCAACTTGTTTTGTGAAATTTTCTTTTTAAAGTATTTATAAAATTTTGCATTAGGCTTTGAAAAAAATAAATTGAAAGAAAATTAATTTAAAAATTAAATAACTTTTACCCTTTGTTGGGGGGAGGGGGGCTGTCCATCCCTAAAACCCGCTATTGTCAATATTTATCAATTCAAAAATTCAAAAATCATGTGTGAAATTGACTTTATTAAAATAATTTCTCAGTTTTAAAACTCCAATTTTTCAGATAAGGAAAAAAAAAACCATTAATTTCCTTAAGCATACTTTTCTTCAGCGTACAATTAAGTGTAAGAATTAATTTATGAGAAGCGTACAGGTGTGAAACTAGGAATTTAATTATTCACATGCTATCAAATCTTCTAGAGGCTAGGACGAAGAATTTATTACTCAAACTAAAAATAAAAGCCAAAGCAAATCGGTGGAAAATGCAAGTTATTTGTTTATTTATTCAATAAATTCAAGCCGAAGTTCAAAACTGATCCTAGTCATTTACAAGGTGGAACGATGCGCGAAAAGTTCGTGCCAATATTAACGATATACGGAGGGAAATTAACCGTAATCAGATCCATTATGGTAATTGTTATAACGCAACAGATGTCATGTAAGCAGGAAGGTGAAATATAGTCCAGAAATGAAACCCTTTTTTTTTTCCTTTTCGAACTTCGCTCACCCCTGGTTGAGTAATTTCCAGATATTACAACAGATGAGTTACTGTCTCAGCGTGCATCTATATTAAAAGGCAAATATTTCCCACTTTTGTGTCTCATTTTGTAAAAATATCGAGGTACTGACGTATTAATAATGCTCCAGCAACCAATATCGTGACTTCCATGGCATCATCAATATTGGAGGGAGCTTGGAAAAGTAGAGAACTTCGTTGAACACTGCTCCAGAAACTGTGCATTGATTAGTATTAGATATCAGGGTTTGAAACTCTCTTTTTGAATCTGATGATCGTTACTCATGCGAAAATTTGCTTTATTGCTTTAAGTTTTTTATGTTTTATAACTCCGTTATTTAAAATGTTGTTTAAAATAGTCAAAGCAACATCACTTAATGTGAGTAATATTTTATTACCAGCCGTGTCGATAGTGACATAAAATATTTGGCTCTTCTCCAATTTTGTTTTTGGTGGCGGGTCGCCTTCTAAGAATGACTGCAGAAAGAACAGTCCTTAAAGACTTTAAAGCAATTCCTGCTTGTCAAAGATCAAGAGGAGCCCTTAAGAAAAATGGTGGAACTGCTTGAATAAAATAACAAAAAAAAAAAAAAGCATTTTTACGACTTTAATTTCCGAAAACCTCCAGAGGAGCGCCCCTTACTCCGTTGCGAAATTACAAGTTCAAAGGCCCGTCGCAATGCGTATTTGGAGGCCTTTTTGAGCTGAACAGAAAAGAAAAGGTCTTTTTGGATTCATTTGAGGTCTATGTTGTTGGGGATCCTTGCAAGTGCTACAGTTGCAAAATGGTAAATCCACCGCTGTCCCTACCCACAATTTCTCTTATAATTTGGTCAGTAGACTAAAATGGCTACTGGGATTAATAATTCAAATATTTTCAGTAGAGATCTCTCCCCTTCTGTCACTTATCTAAGATCTTCAAAGTAAAGTTCTAAGATAAGTTCCAAGAAGAAATTAGAGTTCCCGAATTTTCTCACCCTAACATCAGCAAAGACAGTTCCAAATAGCATATTTGATTCGGAATGCTGAAGAATTTCGGTGAGAGCCTTTAAACCTCTTTCTTTCCCCTAACATTGCCCCGCATAAGGTTCAAAATTCATTTTTAGGGTTTCAATTTTGAAAATTTTTGGAAGGATCTTCCTCTCTGAACGTTTCCAAAGATAGCCCGAAATTGCATTTTTAAAACTTAAAACCTCTAATGGGATGGTCGCCGATCCCCCTTCCTTTCCAGAGAACCTAATTTGACTTCAATTTCGAAAACGATCTCGGGAGGGAGCCCCCGTCTCTCCTGTTCAATCACTATCAAGTATCACCTAATGTGAAGCTTCAATTTGTCAAAAAAAATTCCGAGAGATTCCTTGAATCTTTCCCATTCCCTTCACGTTCCCAAAGTATTGCTTAAAATTGCGTACTGTAAACTTCAGTTTCAGAAAGTTTCTGAGTGTAGTTTTGAACTCCAAACGTCATCAAAGCAGCCTTAAATTAACTTATTTTTGAAAAGTTCCCAAGGGAGCTGAAAACGCCCCCCCCCCTGCTCTTTTTTTATCCCCACAGAAAAGTTGACCCACCTCCGAAAAATGAAAAATCTGGCACTTAAGCTCCCCTCTTTAATAGCTATAGATTGCAGAAAAATGCACAGAAGAGAGAAAGGGGGAGCCAAGCCTAGTTATATTTGTTTCCTCCGAAATTCTATCATACACTGCTCGACATTGAAAATGCAACACCAAGAAGGAGTGATCAGAAATTCATGCAAATTTTACCGTAGACGCACGTCACTGAGTTATGCAAATGATATGAAATGCGCAGCTCTCCGACGCACGTGAAGTAAGATATAAGAGAATGAAGTTGAAAAGTGGGCTATGTTCGTGTTGGTTTTTCTGCCAGACTAATTATCGGAGAAATTTGGTTTTTGTCTCGAAGGATACGCGTGATAGGAGGAAATGCCACGCCGTCCTCAGCGAAGACACTTCCAGCATATAGACGACTTTACAAGGGGTATGGTGGTCGGACTGAGAAGCGGAGGTTGGTCCATACGTCAAATTGCAGCTGATACCCACATGGATGCAAGCACTGTGCATCGGCTGTGTCGGAGATGGTTGGAAAGAGGAAATGTAGCCACATTGAGGGGTGCAGGTGCAGCCAGAGTGACGTCAGACCGCTTGGATCGACGGATTCACCGACAAGCTGTGGCGGACCCGCAAGTCACTTGTACGTCGATTCTGCAGCACGTGCAAGGTACCCTGGATGTTCCTGTGTCGACCAGAACCATTTCCCGTCGACTGGTTGCACGTGGCCTGCAATCACGGCGCCCGCTAAGAAGACTGCCATTGACCTCACAGCACAGACTCCAACGTTTGGAATGGTGCCGGACCAGAGCGACGTGGATGGCAGAATGGCAAACCGTAGTGTTCTCAGATGAATCCCGCTTCTGTTTGTCCAGCGATAGTCATCGCATACGTGTGTGGCGTCGACGTGGAGAAAGATCGAATCCGGCAGTAACTGTGGAACGCCCCACAGCGCGACAACGTGGCATAATGGTTTGGGGCGCTATTGCATACAATTCCGTATCACCTCTAGTTCGTATTCGGGGCACTATGACGGCCCAACGATATGTAGATAATGTACTGCGGCCGGTGGCAATCCCCTACCTTCAGGGTCTGCCAAATGCAATTTTTCAACAGGATAACGCCCGGCCTCACAGTGCTCGAATCAGCCAACATGCTCTACGAGGTGTACAGATGCTTTCCTGGCCACCATACTCTCCTGACTTGTCACCAATCGAACATGTGTGGGACATGATTGGACTCCGTTTACAGAACCTGTCACTGCCTCGTCCAGAGGACGAACTGAGGCAAATGGTTGAAAGGGAATGGAGTGCTATCCCTCAGGATACCATCCGCAGGCTTATTGACTCCATGCCTAGACGTGTTTCTTCGTGCATCGCTGTCCGCGGTGGTCCTACTTCTTACTGAGCCGACGCCGTCCTCGCTCTAAATTTTGCTTATTTATTTTGAAATAAATATCACTTATTGTTCCATGCTGTCTCTGTCTTCTTACCAAATTTCATCAATTTTTGACCACTCCTTCTTGGTGTTGCATTTTCAATGTCGAGCAGTGTATATACGTCACCGATAAAATTCAATATGAAACTGAAAAATCAATGCTAGTAATTTCAGATCGTAAAATTCATGTACTTTGTATTATTTATTAAATCATTTAATGTATTCTGTTGAAATTTTTTTAACAGAAAAACTTTTGTGCTTCGATAACTTCGCTCTGTTGCATGCGGGTCATTCCACGTCAGTTCACCCGGTCATGTAACCCATGTCCTCGGATTTTGATAAAATTTGGCGTATTTAATATTTTTATGGTGGTAAGTAACCATATGCATTCTTTTGCCCATATGTGATCTGGTTTTTGTTTTACAGGCCGTCAAACTTTTCAAAAAATTGCATTTTCTGTCAACCGCTAAGCCTAATCTGCATGTATACGTATCTCTTCAGTAAATTGTGTCGGGTGCAGAAATCGTTCAATATTTCCAAAAATTCTCAGATATGTTGCTGAAAGTATGAGGGTTTAATAAAAAAAATACTTGAAATTTATATAATATAATTTTGTTTGAATAAAATTTGAATAAACTACGACAAACATTTTTTTTTCTTGTGCAAAACATGAGTTTACTTAAGTGGCATTTAACGAAAAGACGGAGGTCCTATTCAATAATGGAAGCATTCGAAATGAGCCTGAAGGTGTGTTCTATCATTGCAGAGAATAAAATTAGTGGTTGTTTTCGTTTTCTCGTTGCTATTGCACAATATACACATTTCAGTATCAAAATTTTTGAAAAAAAGTTCTAGTCATTTTCCTAACCTAAATTTCACTGAAAAGCAAACATACCTTTATTTTTAAGTGTATTTACAGCCCTATTATGGTACTTAAAATCATCTTAATCCCTTAGTAAGCAGAAAGAAAAGTGAGAAATAATTTATGACTCCCAAATTCAGTTGTTAAGTTCCGCAAAATATCAGATGTAGAAAAAAGATGTGCAAAACATGAATTTACTTTAGTAGCTTTTTATGAAGAGGCGGAGGTCATATTCAATAATAGAAGCATTCGAAATAAATCATTGCAAAGAACAAAATTAGTGGCATTTTTTCGGTTTTTTTTTTTTTTTTTTTTTTTTTTTTGCTATTGCACAATAGCACAATATACACATTTCAGTACCAACATTTTTGAAAAAAGTTCTAGTCATTTTCCTAACTTAATTTTCAATATTTTTTGTGTAAAAGAAGCATAGCTCATGCTTTTTGTAGCATAAAAACGTATTACAGTCGACACTCGATATAACGACCGTCTCCGTCCTACAGAAAACGGTCTTTATAACAAGTGGTCGCTATAAGAGGTAGAACATAGAGTATGTTGGGATACAACTGGGGGTTCTCTAACCGGTCGTTATATTAGGATGGTCTTTATAACGCGTGGTCGTTATAACGAGCGTCGACTGTATATTTATTTTTAATGATTTATAATTGTATTGAATGTGCGAAGAAGAAATAGGATAACACAATCTTTAAAGAAAAAATAACAATGAAAAATATGAGTTTCCGAATATTATCGGATTGTTTGTCTTTGAAGTGTTTGTGTGATCCTGTTTTCAGCAAATTTAAGGAATATACTGTTTGATATTTTAACGCTCGACCTTCCTTGCATTTCCGACGTCGGACAGTACTTGTTGAAGTCATGTTATCGTGAAATATTCGGAATACTTATTTTGTACATATTTAATCTCCTTTTGAAGAGAATAGTAACATCTTCCAAAATCTTATGTTACGGACCGTTTGACGTAGTTATTTCATCTAACATCTTACCATGTCTTGTTTATAGTAAAGATAATAGTCCTTTCTTAGGTAAAATATAGTCTTGCTTTAAGTCAAGCATAGTCACTTACTTGAACATTTTCAATTTTTTTCCTTTAAGCTCCATTAGCAAGTGTCGAAAGCTGTATTTGCTCTTAACTGGATGCTGATATTTCTAGTTTATTTTTATTGAATTACGTCTGGCCGGAGCTCTAGCTTTTTAATTATCTCCTATTATTATTTATCAGCGCAAACCAACCTTCCTGATAAGCGAATCCAATGAAAAACAAACAAACCAAAATAGAAAACCCACTCACATTCTTTATCCCTCTTATCACTATGACCCATATTTTGATGAAATAAGAAGAGACCTGATACATGCGCAAATGCAAGGAAGGTTGAGCGTTAAAATATCAAACAGTATATTCCTTAAATTTGCTGAAAACAGGATCACACAAACACTTCAAAAACAAACTATCCAATAATATTCGGAATTTCATATTTTTCATTGTTATTTTTTCTTCAAAGATCATGCTATCCTATCTCTTCTTCGCACATTCAATACAATTATAAATCATTAAAAATAAATATAATACGTTTTATGCTACAAAAAGCATGAGTCATGCTTCTTTTACGCAAAAAATATTGAAAATTAAGTTAGGAAACTGACTAGAACTTTTTTTCAAAAATGTTGGTATTGAAATGTGTATATTGTGCAATAGCAAAAAAAAAAAAAAAAAAGCCACTAATTTTGTTCTTTGCAAGGATAGAAAAAACCTTTAGGTTTATTTCGAATGCTTCTATTATTGAATATGGCCTCCGCCTCTTCATAAAAAGCTACTAAAGTAAATTCATGGTTTGCACAGAATTTTAGAAACTGACTAGAACTTTTTTTCAAAAATGTTGGTATTGAAATGTGTATATTGTGCAATAGCAAAAAAAAAAAAAAAAAAAAAGCCACTAATTTTGTTCTTTGCAAGGATAGAAAAAACCTTTAGGTTTATTTCGAATGCTTCTATTATTGAATATGGCCTCCGCCTCTTCATAAAAAGCTACTAAAGTAAATTCATGGTTTGCACATCTTTTTTCTACATCTGATATTTTGCTGAACTTAACAACTGAATTTGGGATTCATAAATTATTTCTCACTTTTCTTTTTGCTTAATAAGGGATTAAGATGATTTTAAGTACCATAATAGGGCTGTAAATACACTTAAAAATAAAGGTATTTTTGCTTTTCAGTGAAATTTAGGTTAGGAAAATGACTAGAACTTTTTTTTCAAAAATTTTGATACTGAAATGTGTATATTGTGCAATAGCAACGAGAAAACGAAAAAAACCACTAATTTTATTCTCTGCAATGATAGAACACACCTTCAGACTCATTTCCAATGCTTCCATTATTGAATAGGACCTCCGCCTTTTCGTGAAATGCCACTTAAGTAAACTCATGTTTTGCACAAGAAAAAAAATGTTTGTCGTAGTTTATTCAAATTTTATTCAAACAAATTATATTATATACATTTCAAGTATTTTTTTATTAAATCTTCATACTTTCAGCAACACATCTGAGAATTTTTGGAAATATTGAACGATTTCTACACCCGACACAATGTACTGAAGAGATACGTATACATGCAGATTAGGCTTAGCGGTTGACAGAAAATGCAATTTTTTGAAAAGTTTGACGGCCTGTAAAACAAAAACCAGATCACATATAGGCAAAAGAATTCATATGGTTACTTACCACCATAAAAATATTAAATACACCAAATTTTATCAAAATCCGAGGACATGGGTTACATGACCGGGTGAACTGACGTGGAATGACCCAGAGGTAATTAATTGAGGTGGTTGTAAGAAATAACGAACTGACTACCAAAACAGGCCCTCTTCGAATTTTCCTGGGAGGGGGGGGGGGGCTGCAAAGGTTGAACTAAAAAACCGAAAAAAAACCATGGCCTCTTACATGTATATATGCATTAATTTTCCAGAGTTGGGTGGCAGGAGCGATTTACAATTTAAATGGCGGGCCTGCTCAAAAAGTAGCTATCATAGTAGAAAGTCAGATATAAATAAGGAAATGAATATGAAATGGTCATCAGTGGCAGGGGGGGGGGGTTGCTTCTATTCATATAACAGAGAGAGAGAGAGAGAGACGAATCAAATGGATCATTAAAAGCGGCTCGTTACACGTATGTTGATAACTGTTACAGTGCACTAGTGGAACTATTAAGCACACTGCACAAAATGAACTGTTGTTTTTACAGTATAATACTGGCAGCCGAAGTTCCAGTTTAAAGCTGTAAAATGCACAGTAATAAACTGTAAAACTAGCAATTTTAGTTTCTTACTGTAGTTAGTAATTTTACAGTTTATTGCCGTAAAATTTAGCTGTATTATACTGTAAAGACAACAGTATAATACTGGAAGCAGAAGATCCAGTTTAAAGCTGTAAAATGCACGGTAATAAACTGTAAAACTAGCAATTTTACAGTTTATTACTGTAAAATTAGCAATTTTACGGCTTAGTACTGCAAAGTTAGCAATTTTACAGTTTATTGCTGTAAAACTAGCAATTTTTAGTTTATTACTATAAAATTAGCTGTATTATACTGCTAATTTTATAGTAATTTTATTAACAACATTCATTTTTTACAGTGCATGAATAAATCTGAATTTCAATTAATAAAATTATTAGAAAAATTATTCTATTTTACAAGCACTCCATGGGCAATAAGATCACTTTAGAAAAACCATTAAAACTTTGGGCTTTTTGTGTAATTAAACTTCAAAAATCGCTAACTGTTTTTTTTTCTTGGCTTTATGCATCAAAGAAATACAACAAAGCGTGGAATGAAACTATTATATGAAGGCTTTTACACTGCCATCTCAGTTTAGTAAAAAAAAAGTTTTTTTTTCGTATCGGATTTTGCTTTGTTTATTAAAAAAACGAACTAAATTTTCGAAAACGACGAGTGTGGATGATATTCAGATTCTTATTTATTTGTCCTATTGCCACAGGACATCCGCCAAGGATCAAATGAAACAGCCTGTATAAAACGCTATCTAGTGAAGCCTTGGTTTACTGTACTCTTGACTGATGGTTATTTCAATAACTGTCATTTTGCACTAACGTATGGTTTCTTGGCAGGGCCGACGATAGGCCATATCAGCCTTGTCGGAAACCAGGGAGCACGGCTCGGTTCAGAATCGGAGCAGTATAAATTTTATGAGTTTTAAGGGGGGAGGGGGGCCTGGTGATCAAGCTGACTGTTTCTTGGTTAATATTTTACATAGCGTTATTCAAATCCTTTCTTGAAACAGACGACTTGTTGATTTTTATTAGCTGCGATACTTTCAAGAAAAACAAGTCAAAATTGCATGATATTTAGTAGCAAATCTTTTTAGGAATGTATTTATTCCAAGCTGATGAAGATGAGTCCTTTATGAAGATGAGTCCGTTTACAATGATAATGTAGTTCTGTCCTTGCAAAATTCATATTTTTCAATTGCTTTTGCACTACTTATAACAAAGAAAAGATGCCGACTCCATATGAGCAAGGGATGAAGCATTTTAGCTAATTACTAGCCGATGGAGAAAGTGATGATTATGTGTCATTTCAGACGATGAAGGTTTAGCAATAAAGAAACTTTAGTGATTATGACAGGGAAAGCAAATTTTCTTTCAGCGAAAATTCTGATCATCCTGATACAGATGACATCTTTATTGGAAGAGATAAAGAAACTATTTGGAAAAAAAAATTTAGAGCTAATAGAGTTTGTACTTCAGTTCGAAATATAAGTATTTTTCTTCCTACACCAAAGGGAAACGCAAAAAATGTTACTGATGTGTTTGAGAACTGGAGCATTTTCGTAATTGTTCATAAAACACTTTCTTTATGCATTTCAAATCAAAAACTAATCATTGTAGAAGTCTCTGTTAGGGAAAAAACATAAATGAATAAAATAAAATAAAGAAGTCATGAAAAAAAGGAAAACAAAGGAAGAAAAACACATTGGGGTCGTTTTCGACCCCGCGCGAGCACTCGTGTGACAAAACATGGCGCGAGCTCTCGCGAGTTAAAGAGCAAAGTAGTATAATTCTGCGTTGCTTGTGGTAGAGCATCTGGGAACACACGAGATGCATTTCTATTCTAACTGTTGGGTTAGGCACGGAAAGGCAATAAAATTCACACTTGTTCGCTACTTAAAGTAGAAGCATATGCAGCAGGTGATAAAAGATGTCTTCCGAAGTTGCTATAGCTACAGAACAGCTGTTAAAATCTGCAGCGGCTAAGCAGGCAGCTGATTCTTTGTCTTTCCTGTGAGTAGTTATAGGGTTACCTGAGGTGAATCAAATTTGTAATGAGGCTTCGAAAGCCCGCCAAAATGTTTTGTTTCCCCAGAAGTTTCCTTCATGCTTTGTGATTTCTGAATATTAATGCACTAGCGGCGTAGCCACGAAAAAGGGTGTGTGTGGGTGAGGGGGGGGGGATATCCTTAAAATGAAACAATAGTTGAAAATGGATTGCTCCATAATTTAACTGAGCATTTTTCTAAAAAATATATTCGAAGTGTTTTTTAACGGACCAAAATCGTCGGGAATTCATATGGGTGTTTAAAAAAAATGAGCTAGAGAAAAATATTTCTAAGTTAACGCTAGCGGTGTCTACTTGCGCATCAGCAAACTTGTCGGAAGTGGGGGCCCTGGGCTGCCGAAACCTTACCAATAGATTTTTCTGGAGTTTCTCAGCGCCCCATAGATTTTATAATCATATTTAATTTTTATTCAATACAATATTTTTGAATCAAAACTTGTAAATTCTAAAACGCTCAAAAGAAAGCAATTTTCATTTAAAATTAGCTATTTATTTCCTGTTCATTTACTTTTTCGGCTAAATATGTTCCGATGATATATGCTTGATCAATAAGAATATAGTTTGATCGTGAATGATTCATTATTTTTTTAAATGTGTAACTAAAATATGATGCATTAAAAGCCATTACTTTTTTCTACTTAAAAGATCCTTTTGTTTCGCTTAACCATTTTCATGGGTTCCAAGGTAACACACACAACGTTTAAACATTTTAAAACAGTTCGCACAATGTTAACAGACATTTTGCAACGTCTTAGATACAAAGTGTTCTACCTGGGGTGATATCATTAATACAATCACCTCGTGCCTACGGCACTGAGCTATACTACCAAAAACTTTCATTAGAGTTAATTAAAATATGCGAAATTGTTTTAATTAACTTAATTTAATTATTTGATTTTGTACCATGCTGGAATCAATTCGGTGACTTTTGAAGTGAAGAACAAATCACTCTTATCACTCGACCGCAGAGAGATATCTTACGAAATGAAATATAATTTCTTCGCACATCTATACCTAAGTAAAGCATTTTTAATTCAGTTTTAATGGCAAATTTGCTTACTTTTAAGTAATCTTAGGTGTTCTCTCTTCAGCTGATCCACTGAAGTATTTGTAATGTATTGATTCTCTCCCACAGAGAGCAGCCCATCATTTGGGGGGGGGGGTAATTGTGCCATTTCCCTCCCCCGGCTTTGAAGATCAATGTAATTACATGCAGGTGCGCTCTTTTTTTTTTTTTTTTTCGTTCTCCGATGAAATTTGCATTGAATTTGCACCTTTTGACCCCACTCCCTGAAAAAATTTGAAATGACGGGCCTGGCAGAGAGATCGCCTAAAACTTTTTTTAATGAACGAAGTCGTTCAAATATTTAACTTATGAACCAAAAAATAAACGATCCTCTGATAGACAATTCATTAAAAACACTCAGTGCCCATTTGAGAAAACATACTTTAATAATTTGAAAATTCTCAATTCTGCACAAGCTAACATTTCGACACGACGCGCTTCCTCTCGACTCGAGGATTGTTCCTCAGATTGTCTCAATTGGCGGGATGTCCTGTGTCCCCTGAGCATGGGTTGGACGCTCTAATGACGTGGGAATGATGCTCTGCCGGACGCACAGACTAATGGGGTCAGATGATGATATCTAACCCAATGAGCTCGCTTTAGCGAAGCTGCCACCTTAATTGCAGTTTTAATTTGGTCCGAATGCTCGCTCTCTCTCTGCACAGCTTTCATGGATTAAAAAATTGGGAGAGGGCAGGAAAAAAACAATATTTGGATGAAAAGTATTATCCTCGCCAATTGCAACCGCAATCGAAGTAACTTGCTTTATTATTATTATTATCGTTATCAAAAAGTCAGGGCTGTAGTTGGAAAAAATATTTGAGGCGATTCATAGGAACTTTGAAGGACTCATCAAAAGAAAAGGTGGTTTGAAACCAATTGTCATTACATTTGCAATGTTTACAATAAAAAACCGAAAATTTCGGGAAGCACATCCCCCTCCCCTCCAACTATAGCACTGAAGCTAGCAATAAAAATTCCGTTGCTGTTTTCTAGATTGCATTCTTCCTTATTCTTTCTTTTTTTTTTTCTTTTTAATTTTAATTTACGTTTCAAAGTATCTTTCGCTTCTCTTACACATCATTTCTTTATCGAAATCCCATCTCTTTTATATCTGTTCAAGAGGGGAAGGAAATAAAATCAGGTTTCAGAGTAGCAGGTCGGGGATACTTTGATAGAAAGTCATGTGAGGTCACTGTAACCTCCCCAAAAAATCAATTTGAAATAATTTTTTTAACAAACCTTGGGAATTTCGGTTTTTCAGTTCAGTGATTAATGAATATTAGCTCTGATGAAAAAAGATGCCACATCCGACGAAAGAACACTTAAGATCTCATATAAAAGTTGAAACTTGTCTTAAAATTCTAAGAAAGTGACCGACGCTTAACTTAGATGTAGTTACTACACATTTCAATTAATTCTCATACAAAATACATGTTTGTATTTCTACAGTGTATATGATGAGCTATCTCTATCTGGAAAGAGGAAGGAGGAATTGGCCAGGCGAGTCTCGAGAAATTTTCAACATGATCAGTTGACCAAAAAATTGAAGACTCCTGAATTGCAGTAAAGGGCCATTCCACGAAAAATCCGTCATATTGTTCCGCATGTGGCGCTCATACATTTCATTAAAAAGAGTGATTTTAAAAGGGTAATGAACGAAATTTTGTTGCTTAAAAAATCACACACCGGTGAGGGACTTCTTCGGCACAATCTTTGTTCAATTACCTTTTAAACTACCCACTCTTAATGAAATATATGACTGTCACGTGCGGGACACAAAAGCGGCGTTTTCGCGGAATTGTCCTAAATGCCCGGTTTCCTAGGAGTGAAATCATCGATCTCTGGCGAGGCGCTTTCTACGCATGCGCCTGAGCCGCAGATTGACGTCGCTTCACGCCACGCTCCAATCAAACTGGTTCTGATTCCAGCGTGCGTCGCGCCCGGCATCGGCGACGATTCTAGGAAACCAAGCCTTAAAGCGTTACAACATTGGCAAGAATAAATTTAATAATGTGTCGAATTTCACACACATCTTCCACTTCAAGAAGTAATTATTTAATAATCTATATCTATAAAAATGAGTGTATGTATATATATATACTTGTTCTATATACAAATCCACAGTTTGCGTCAGATTTTCATCAAACTTGACACAGAGGTTCCTTGATGCCCTAGAATTCTCATAGGCGGGGTCTTGAAATTTTAAAAAATCTAAAAAGCTCAAATTTAAATTTTTTGTCAAAAAATGACCCTTTTATTGGAATCTAGCCTATTTATATTGTAATCGAGATAGGCCTTTTAGCATTCAAATTGATGAAATTTAAGATTTTTAAATATTAGTATTTTCCAACAATGATTACGATTAAAGTAATGAATTTTCAATTTAAGGCTCACCTATTTCCTTTTAGCATTGAAATAAGTAAAAAACAATCATAATTCATGTGGACTTTATAAAAAGAGCCACGGATTTGAATTTCAAATTTGCAATGCGACTACAGTTGCGTCTGTAATGCAAGGGCGGATCCAGCTTGTGGTTAAGGAGGGGGTCATTTTCGGAAAGGGGGGGTCAAAGGGCAATTTTTCAGCAAAAATGGGGGTGTTTGGCAATTTTTTCGTAATATTAGACCTAAAAAATACAGTTTTATGCTATATTTTGTCACTTAAGGGGGGGTCATGACCCCCATGACCCCCCCTATGGATCCGCGCTTGCTGTAATGGAGATAAGCCTTCAGAACGAGAAACAGATTTATTTCTGAGTTATAATAATTTTTACTTTGTAGGTGGGAACAGTTAATAGAGAAAAGTTAATATTTTAAATTTGGCGGGTGAAATTGATGCAATTTTTTCACTTCCATGTGCATATATTTCATGCCAGTGGACGCGGCAAAGCACAGACAACATTTATCTTTCATTTTCACCTTTTGATAAGACTATTTTTCTGTAAATGTTTAACTTTCTGTAATATTTTAGTTTTTTTCAAAGTTTGTACCTAAGAGACTGATTGATGCAAATTACTTTATACCCATATGAATAGAACTCTTTCAAACTTATTTTCCCTGAATGCTATGTTGTATTAATAAGCACCCGGGCAACGCTGGGTATTAAGCTAGTGTAATATAAATGATATCGAATAAGCAGTCGGAAATAAAACTTAAGCGCATTAATTATTCCTAGCGTAGCTGGGTACAGTGGCCGCCGCTTATATGAATCACGTTTGTTTAAAACAGTTTTTATACAATAAAACGGCTGATTTAATAAAGATGAATTTTGTTTTGTTTTTGACGATTTGGTTCATTAAAGTGGTTAATTGAATCAGCCGATTTAATGAATCAAACCGGTAGAAACAGAACAAAGCTCAACTTTATTTGATTAGCAGCTTCACTGAATCAAAATTGTTCATATCGTGAGTCATATAAGCGGCGATCACTGGTCGAAATTCGATACATTTCAGTGCATTTTAATCCGACACAGTGGTGTTCTTCTTGGAGGCACGACGCAAATATACTTTTTATTTTATTTTGGACAAAAATGAAGGTTATACCTTAATTTGTCAATTTAAAAGGACATTTTGTTCATTATAAAAATTTACTTCTTGCAAGGATTTTTTCGTCGCAACTAACCGCAGTCAAGTGCATGCACGCGAATGATCCCCGACGAATGTTGTGCCTAACTCAATGACTTTAATGACCAAAAAAGAAATGTTTGCCTCAAGTCCGAAAATATAGAACATTAAATAAAATCCGAGCTATTGATGAAGAACATGCAGTCTCATACGAAAGAGATAGAAAAACGTAGTGGAATTTACCAAAAGTCGTGAAAAGAGGGAAAAGAAAAGGAAAGAAAAAAGAAAACTCCTTCCCCCTCAAAAACGAAAGTAAACGGGAGGGGGCGTCGTCAAACAAAGCAGCACAGATAATATTACATTTTTTTTTTTTTTTGTTAAATGTGATTACGAACGCTCTAACTGACTTTGGAAGTTTGAATAAAGTTAATCTAATAAAAAAAAAGAAATTTTGGCTATTAGAATTTGCCCCCAAAATACGAAATTTAGGTGAACATTCCGCTTTTATTGGAATAACAAAAAAACACAATTATTTTTTAGATAAATACAAATGATTGTATGTCACAATATTTTAAAGATTTTCTTTTTTTTTTAAGTTTGGGGGAAACACTGCAGTATTTAATAGAGAATTTACATAGCTCACGTAAGTGCATTTAATCTATTCTATCTATCAATATTTTACTAAGCTAGCAGGCAAGTTGTTGAAGAGATGGTTCTAAATATAAACTTATAAAATGAAGCGTGATCCAAAAAAAGGGAAAAGAAAAAAGCAAATAATCTTCTGCTCATGTTCTTGATGCCATTACACTAAAAATTGCATGAAAATAACAGTTCAATAAAATAACTCCAGCAGAACGGAATTCCACGCTACGACAAAAATAAATCCCCGAAACAATTCCTGATACCACCAGAAGCCAATGGCGGAACAGAATGTGAGAGGAATTTTGGTGCGTTTTGAGTTGAAGAAAGAAAACGATTTGAAAATAAAGACGCGATTCGTAGTCTGCAATCATTGGTGCATTGTTCCTCGGGTTATTATGTATGGTAATGTAGATAGTAAGGACGAAGCAATTACCGAATGCTTTGCTTTTTAGAGATTTTAAGCCAACGAAACATATTTCACGCTAGTATAGGTCTTTTACTGGCATTTGCATTATGCATATATGTGATATCCGACAGGAAGTTCTGGAACAGTTTCGCTTTTTTCCTCGCGTAGTCAATGAAGTCCCGCGGAAAATGTGACATTACGGGGTTTATCGCTCAATGTTTCAAAGGGCGAAACTAGGAAAAGTCGTCTCCAGGGGCCGATAGTAACAATTTCACTTGCAGCCATTATTAGGGAATTCTGTCGAACTCGCGAAAACGAGCCCTGAGTTAACGAGAACACGGATTTAGACAGAAGATCAGAAGCCGTAGTGTAACGTAAACTAAGGTGTGCCCCCAGCAAAATTTGTAAGTGTGCCCCCCCCCCCCCATTATTACGTTATAAAAACTATTTTCCTTGTGCAACTCGTAGCGCAATTTTCCTGGATCGTGCGCCCTCAAACCTCATCCCCCCCCCCGCCGCGAGGGTGCTATGTACCCCACTGATCAGAAGTATGGGCTCTCGTTTTACGGGGGGGGGGTATGTTCACTAAATGGTCTCTTAATTCTAAACCGCGTAAATTAAGACTTAGTAGTAATAATAAAATAGGTGTTAGGTTTCACAGATAAAAAAAATACTTCATACTATGGTAGAATAGTATGTGATAAGTTTAATGTGTATTTATTTCGCTACATATACACAACCTGCATAAATGACACAGGAATTAACTTAGTGTTTATAAAAAAAACTTTGTTATGATTGTCTTTTGGCATTCATTAATCATTTTTCTCCGTTGTAATTTTTAGGGCATTAACTCAAGCATGATTACTCACCTAAAGTGATCTTTCTTCACTAATAAATGAGTCGTTAAGAATCAAAACATTTAAAGTCCTTTTTTATGATTTTTTTTTTAAATATAAGTTTGAAAGCTCTTTTACCAATGGTTTAAAGGCGTTAGATCAAAAACCAAACTAGATCCCAACAAAATGTGAATGTAAAGTAAGGGTTTTAATCAAAACCCGTTCAGATTCATAGTTCCACCTTCAGAACTGTGTATTTTGAGAAATGGACTTAACGGATTTTGATTCTTAACGACACAAATTAGAAAGATCATTAGCTCAATTAAGGGATGGCTGAAAATTTACGATGTGAAAGTAATTGGCGTGTGTCATTGATGTCGGTATTTTTGCTAGTTTGTCCTCCTTTGCAACTTTTAAAAGCGCTTCTCCCAGTAAGCTCTGAATTGTATGAGTTTAATAATTTTACTTCTAATATAAAAAAAGATTTCCGAAATAATCTGAAAAAAATTCGAGTTACCGTTCATGCTTACTACCACACCAAAACGTAGTTCATTGCCTGTTATCTGCATTCTAATGAACTTAGTCAAAAGTTGCTAGTTCCATGTTACGTACCCTTTAGTACCTATCTCTCCTCATTCCTCAAAAGCAATGTGCTGCAAATAAAAGCATTCTCAGAATTCAATTTATATTTCCTTTTTTTTCTGTCTTCCTTTTTTAAATTAGAACTTCTCACAGAAACTTGAAGGAAGATGTATAAACGGCGGCAGTTTCAAACCTTTGACACCGCTTCGGAGAAACCTAAGAAATGGCATCGGGTGAATGCATCATAGTTTTACAGAAAAAAAAAATAAGCAAAATGCTATTTTAGGGAGAAAAACAATTTTGATTATTTCCGATTCAGAACATTATAATTGAAGTGCTACAGGTTTTCAGTTATTCAAATTATGTGTTAAGAGATTTTTAAGTGAGCTCTGACTTGCATGTAAAATGATACATTTGTACTAATTTTATTGATTGAAAAATTGCAATGCGTGAACTATAATACTGTTATCAGTATTTAGAGCAGGAATTGTTCTAATCTAATACATAACAATTAATTATACGTAGGTAACATCATAACGCTGTATTTCATTGAAATAGCTGTTAACCCATTGATGCCTGACATTTTTTTCCAAAGATATTTTGCATACTGGTTACAAACAGTGTTTGATGGACGGGAAAAATAATAAAAAAAATATTATGTAAAAAATAATTGTTTTATTAAGGAAAGAAAAATCGTCCCTTAAAAGTTACGTTAGATCCCATAGGGTGCATACTTTTTTTACTAATTTTTTTTCTGCCTACGATATAATATTTAAAAAGACATTTTATAAGAAGAAATAAAATCAGTAATTAACATAAACTGGGAAGCTGGGAATAACTTTAAAAACTTAGCTTTTTTTCTTGAGATTGTGAACGATGTCATTTTTGATAAAGATCATATTAAAACTGCTACAGAACACACTTTACAATGGTTATGTGCTGCAATCTGTTAATAACGAATTGAAGCAATACCAAGGTACTAATATAACATTATTATTTGGTTGAAATGTTCATTTTAGGGAAATTCAGACCCTTTTTTGGACCGTCCCTAAAAAGGGACGCTAGGCAGTAATGGGTTAAAATGGTTTCGCAGAGACCAATTTTAATACGTTATTTAATGTTAAGAAACACAACCCCACGCAGCACTTGTCAATAATCGAAGGGGTAAGTAGATAAAGGTAATATGTGACATTGTTTTAAATTTCTAGAAAATCTTTCAAAAAAAATGTCGTGTTATTGTTTTTAATGGATTTTTTTCAACGGGAAAAACGGTCTCATATTCTTAGTTACTGACCATTTCTGTGACTAAGGGGACATGATACTGATGGACTTATCAACCTTCATCAATGGTAAAAGGTAAGTTTTTCAAAATTGCCACACATCACCTTTACCCACTTACCTCTTCAATAAAATGCTTAACATCTTACATGACGTTATGTTTTGGCAATTTCACGGTTACGGAAGTATCAACTTTGCACAAAACGCTACAAAAACTCCAAATGTGTCAGATTCTTCCTTCATTGCATGAACTTTATGAAGAACATGATCTCTACTCCTATATATGGCACTCAAACTTTGAAGACCTCAAGAAAAAATTTAAATATCGTTTTTCGACCAGTAACGGATTAGTCAAATATATCCGTTATCGAGACAAAAAATAATTGTCGGGTCTCGATAACTCGAAGACTTTATACTCGAATATACCTTCATCTCGAAGTTTTTATTCGGTGCCAAGCGATTGAGAAGATGGTAGGAACTTCTAGGCCCGTCACTTCAAGTTTTTAGAGAAGGAGGGGGGGGGAGCAAAGGGTAAAATCACAATACAATTTCGCCAGAAAACAACAAAAACCACGCCCACTTATATGTAAATACATTGATTTCTCAAAGTGCGGGGTGGGGGGCAATTGACACCCCCCCCCCCCCAAAAAAAATGCCGGCCCTGGGAACTTTCTACAATTTGAACTACCAGTTACTCATAGCTTTTAGCCAGTTCCCTGGGATTTCGAGCTATCGAGACTCGACTGTATTTAAATATTATTCCTAGAAATCTTTCAAAAAGTTATAGTGTTAAATAGTGTTAAAACACGTTCTTTGTGAAGTTTATGCAGTGAAACAAAAATTTAACATATTTGGATTCGTTATAGGACGTTATTGCAACAATTGATATTTCTATCAAAATGGGATTGAATTTTTATGATCGCCGTAACTTTATAATGTGTCACAATTTCTCAATACTGTGAAAGCAAATTCGTGAGGAAAGCTAATTCAGTTTTGACTTTGTCTCGCTTTATAAAATCAGGAAAGGAAGTCAAAACCCGCCTCGTGTCAAAAGAGGGAAAACATCAATACAATCCGAAGACACGCTATCATTTCATTCTCAAAGCACAACCAGACGATTTCACGCTACATTAACTGACACCCCGAAATCAGCCAAACGAAAAAAAAAATGTCCTCATGAATTCTGCCTCATTTAACGAAAGGCGAGAGAACTAAACAATCCATTAGTCTGTCACAACACTGGCACTATTTTTAGACTGCTTCATTCTCATCCGAGGAGAGGAGAAAAAAAAATTGTGCGCGAAAAACAAACGAACAAATTACAATCTGCGGCTCGTTTGATTATAAATGAAAGGGGTTAAACAGGAGAGTTAACGCTGCGACACATATAGTACACAGCTTGATGCACGTTGTTCGTCTGAGCGCGATTGTTCGCAAGCTACGCATACATTAATTAGATGAGTCTTGCAAAATGAGTGCAAGTATCACCTGAATCTGAAGGCTACGATTCTTGTTGATGCTTATGTAAAATGACCCTCAGAGTCCAAATGAATTCTTACGAGCATGAATTAGTAAAAAAAAGATTACTGCTTAGTGCTTAATAATGTAATATTGTTGAACTATTATTTCAGATTCTAGGAATAACTTCTTCTTCTAAATATATTGTCGGCATCATGCTAAAATAACGAATGTGAAAAATCGCGTTTTTCAAGTTCGTTTTTCAACTTCAAATTTTACAAATAATTAAAACTAAAGTGATACCTTCGAATCTATAGTTTTACACTTAAAGATGTCTATAAAAATTAAAAAATTCAAAATGACCAAACACGTCAGGTGGGAAAAAATTATGTTCAGTGTTTTGGCTCTCCTGAAAAGTGCCAACTTTTT